>KL265829.1:0-22759 GCA_000699545.1 Podiceps cristatus | reverse complement strand
GTGGGGCGGGGGGACGTGGTTGAGGGGGGGCCTGGGCAGCGCTGGGGCAGCCGTTGGGCTCGGGGAGATTAAAGGTCTTGTCCAACTTGAACAATTCCATGATTGTATGGTTCTAATCTGCCTGAAGGGATTCAGTTGTCTCAGTTTCTGCTTCAGCAGGTGCTGAGGGTCTGGGCACCACACAGACCCCATGTCTTTGTTAAGCTGTTTGCTGCCAGGGACCAGAGGCCAACACCAGCTGAAGGACACATCTGCCAGCAGCTGCCTGTGAGGGAAGATTATAAGGTCATGCAATGTTTCTGAGAGCTGTCCTACGGACAAGGACAAGGTGGGTGAGGTGAGCAGTTCCAGCACTTGCTAGGTTACTATGCTACCCTCCTTTTGAGAGAGCCCAGCTTTCCGGGTGAAATCCAGGTAGTGGTCCCATATACACTGTGGACTCAGCCTGTGATGTGGGTAGTGAAGTGTCTCCATAGTAAAAATAACATCAAGATCAGGATGAGGCTGCTAAATTCAGAGATGTGAGGACTTGACTCTCCAGGGCCCTTTTGCTGGCATCGCTTTCAAACCCTGTGTTCCTCCAGAATATTATTTCCATTAAAAAAAAAAAAAAAACAACACACCAAAAAAAAACAAACAAAGAAACCCCTCAACCCCCCCAACCATAGCGGGAAGGGGGACAGAAGCTTTTCCAATCCAGTCCACTCTGCTTTATGGCTCCTAAGGTACATGGCTGCAGACTGTTACTCATCTCAGAGTTGAGGACATGAATGAGCTTTCTGTTTGGAAAGCTTTCAGAGACGTGCTGAAGCTGGTTCTTATACAGCCAGCAAAGAGAACCATCAGGGCAAAACATGCCTGAAAGGAGAAATTGAAAACAGCCTTGGAAGAAAATGTGTATACATGTGGCATGACATTTATTTATTATGCTGTGCTGTGGAGCTCTTGCCCAAGCAGAGTTGAAAGCTTAGTGAAAATGGTGGATTTTTCTAAGCTCTACCAGGATTTAGACCCTCCAGCAAATGTATAAACAAGGAACGTTTTCAAAGTCTTCTCCTACTAATGGTTATTCATAACTATTTTAGGGACCTGCTGTTCCATCTGACTGACAGCACTGAAAAGGAAAAAGATCCCAAATGTGGTCTTTCTACTCCATGATTTGCCTAACAGCTGGCCATAACGCAAAGCCCATTTTCTGCTCCTGCCACAGCTGGTTTGACATCTGGAGAAGCAATGGGGATTGATTGGGCTTGGGAGGTTAAGGGTAATTGCTTTTGTGTCCCATGGCTTTGAGAAAGAGGGTGGTGGACCAGGTCTTGCTATAGAAGACAAACCCATTTCACTGTTCTTGTCAGCACAAATGAAATCCTTGGTAGCAAATTAGGAAAATCATGCTGATGCCTGATGTGAGACAGGAATAGATATAAGGAGACACTGAAGGCCCAGACCTGGCATCCATACCCTTGGCTAAGTGAATGTCTCTGGGAAAAATCCCTTAATTTTCCGACACGTCCATCTCACCCCATCGCATCTGGATGATCTGTCTTCATCGCCCTCAGATGAAGGCTGCAGTTCCCAGGTCATCGTCATTGGCTAACCAGCCGTCTGGCATGAGAGAGAGCTGATCTTGTCTCGGTGCAGTGGGATGGACTGGGCAAAACTTGATTTTCCTCCATCCCTATCTAAGACACATTGAAAGGTTGCCATGGGTTTTCCATTTACTTTCTGTGGGCACTTCAGCTTCCCAGGCTGGAAGTCCAATGCAATTTGAATTGTTCAGAAATTATTCAGCTACAAGAGCTGAATTTTGTAAACATGAGTCTGTTTTTGAGAATGGGCTCAAGTCAGCTGTCCGAAAACGCTGCATGATGTGCCATAAAGTCTAATCAAGGTCCTAAAGACCTAGCTGCTTGGCTGTATATAACCAGAGCCTGAACGCACTGGTTCCAGCAGTCCCTCGTCAAAACCTTGTAACAGTACAGTTCCCTACATGTTTTTGCTTTCCCCAGCAAAACCGAATGCCAGAAACAAGAAGGGAGGATCTGCAGGTAACTCCTGAGGCATCACCTCCAATATTATCAGGCTGTGGTAAGCCTGCGAGTGATGACTGTTTTGTGTCCCGGTCTTCAGCCATCTCTGCTCTACTACATTCTTCTGTGGTTGATGCCTTCTAGTTGATTCCTGCAGTATAAGTGAAGTCTGTGATACAGGAGATCCCTGCCCTTTCCTTCACCTGGTTTCTTACTTCTAGCAAGAAGAGCATGTAGCCACCTTGCTAGTCTGATTCCTGCAGTATAAGTGAAGTCTGTGATATAGGAGATCCCTGCCCTTTCCTTCACCTGTTTTCTTACTTCTAGCAAGAAGAGCGTGTAGCCACCTTGCTAGTTCTGTATTTGCAGCTGAAGAACATCTGCTATCACCAAAAGTTGAGTTTTGACTGGGAAGTGAAAAGAACCATCCTCCTGCGATGTGCCCCAAATGCCTACAGACTTGGGTCCAGTCCCCTCAAAGCCGCCTCTCTTCCATGTCCTTTTCCTCATTCTCTCCCAGTTATTGTCCCAGCCACTCTTCCAAATGGTATCATCACAAAGAAGGACAAAGTTGCTCTTTCTAGTCATCTCAAAAGATCTTTGGATCCAAAATTTACACGCTGGCACTCGCTGTCAGCTCTTAGTACAAGTACTATGGCATGCCAAGCACACCTCAGGGTGACAGATCTGGAAAAGCTCCCCCCCTTTTTTTTTTTTCTTTGTCAAAAGCAATCAGTGGGCATCCTGCATTTACTTCTTTATTTATTTTTAACAGAGAGGAAAAAAAACCCACCAGCCCTGCACTAGGAAGGGAGAACATTTGAAATGAATTTCACAGAGGTTTCCTTCTTTGCCCTTGACTCCACCCCAGGAGAATGCTTGGCTGAGATGATGTGAATCCCCCCTTTTTTTTTTTTCTTTGTCAAAAGCAATCAGTGGGCATCCTGCATTTACTTCTTTATTTATTTTTAACAGAGAGGAAAAAAAACCCACCAGCCCTGCACTAGGAAGGGAGAACATTTGAAATGAATTTCACAGAGGTTTCCTTCTTTGCCCTTGACTCCACCCCAGGAGAATGCTTGGCTGAGATGATGTGAATGCAAGATTTTATTAAAAGTAAACCAGCATTATGGGAAAGGAAGCCACGAGTTGTTGTTAATGCCAACCAAACAAACCTGAGCATTAGGCAATATAAATATAATCTACATGATGATTCACATATGTTTTCTGTCTATCTGCTATAAACTGCAACACCCCACTCAGGGTATAAAACAAAGCACCTTTTTCTGTTTATATGCAGCAAATGTTTGGGTTTCTTTATTTATTTTTTTTTTTAAATTATTATTGCCAAATCAGATGTGCTCATGTGGCTTTCAGCAGATATTTCCATGACCAAATCAAACCTGCTAGGTTGTCAGACCTAATCCGTCAGCCCCATGAATTGTTCCTGAGGTTTCAGATTAGCACAACCTTTTCTCTGGTTCTCTGTAAGAAAGGTATGAATATGAAATAATACAGCCATGACTTAAGAAGGAATGTCCTGTGACCTATGACTTTATGCTGAAATACCTTCAGTCTTACGTTCAAAGCTCTGGCATTTGGGCCTTGGAAATGTGCATGCTCCGTCCCGTGCTCCTCATCAAATGGACTTTCAGATGTGACTTCACAGTGTCTAGAAGTGGAAAAGATGCATTCAGCTCGATCCAGCTGCCTGACCACAGTTGTCTCAAGGGACTCAGGAGCATGTGCCTGCCCAGACAGTGACTGTGGAGGTGATGGAGTCTGAAGCAGGAGTGATGCTATCGTAAAGCCTTGCCTGAGTCAAGCTCTGAATGGCCAAAAGCCTTCGGTTATGAGATCTATCCATGGCTGTGTCGGCTGACTGCCCTTTCCAATGCAAACTAGAAATGCCTTGAGTCAGAGCAGCCCAAAATGAAGCTTTTCACTTCATGCCCTGCTCCAGACAGGCAGTTACCATGTCTCAGCTGAGACAGTGCCAATTAATATTCTAAAGATGCTTTGCCATCATTTGAAGACATTGTCTGGCCATCAGGACTGTTGCCAAAACCCGTGAACTTTCTAAACATCTCTTACTCTTCTGAGGACAGATTTTCTGACATCAGTCTTAGTATATCAAATCTCCAAGGAAATTTGAAACTCCGTAAGAACTTGGAACTATTTCTCATCAGCCGCGGTACAGCAAAGGCAACCCAGCATAATGCTCCAGGAGTTTGTACTGTCGGAGATGTCAGTTTTACCTCTGCGGAGTTAGGACGTAAAATCAGTGCGTGGACCAAACCTGATAATTACAACGTGGTATGTGTTGTAATAAATGTTGGTGTGCCCTAAGGGAGAAACGACGTCTCATTGTGGGGATCCATCTCGCCTAACTTTAACATCTCAAATAACTGCAAGTGTTTTCAATGTAGATACTTAACTCTCAGTTGAGCATTCAGGCTTTTACAATGGCGAATGGAGATCTAGTCAGCACTGAGAACAATGAGCAATAATAAATTAAGTAAATTAAGTAAATAATAAATATGTATCTGCTTGGCTGAGTTGTCCCCTCTATTGCCTCTATTGACCAGATTTTGCACCATGGACTTGAGTGGAAACCTAGACTGTCTCAGGGGAAAACGTGTACTTTGTAAACATAAAATACATGATATAAATCTCACCCTATATGTTTACGTTGCAAGTATTTATTTGCTTGGACTCTTTGCAGTCAATGGAGTAAAGCAGGCACTTGTAGGATATGATTCATCTTATCTCAAGTAGATATTTAAACCAGATTAAATGATCTCTGTGCTACACGTGGCCATTTCTCTGACTAAAATGAGAGCTCAGGGCATCCAGCTGGGATGGAGACATCTACACTGCAGACATCCAAACATGGTTGAGGTGAATCCCACACAATTTACCTCTTCAAAGTTGAGTTGCCTTTTTACTAAATTTCACTCTGTACTTGCATTCCTTCCTGAAAACTGCCGTGTTACCGACATGGCTTGGCTACCACCCTCTTCCCTAGCTGAATTACGAAAGAAAATCAGCAACCACAGTCGGAATCTTAAAGCACTTCAGGATATATAATGCAGTATGAATTTAACTTATTAGGCGACATCTCCAGGAGTCACCTTAGTTGGACTTGACAGATCTTTCTGTCTTTCAACATCTACATTTCTTGGATTGTGTCTCCTCAACCTCATGATCCAAAAGAATTTTCCAGCTTCCTTTGCTCATTCTTTGGCATTGGGGGAGACTCGTAAAGTAATGTTAAAAAAAAAGCATTCCTGTGTGAGCATCTGTGTGGGGGTGTCTGTGTTTGTATGTGAAATATTTAATAAGCCATGAAAGACACAGTAAATGAAGGTGTTTTGCATGATTTGGATTTCTTTTGAATTGTTTGGGCTTGGCAGTAATAATTACAGAAATCTTTGCTTTCAGCTTAGAGTAGGGAGGGGGTATGAACAGGAAGGAAGGAAACGGAACTTCTGTAATTATACTAATAAGAAAATGAGCTAGTTTTATATGACATTATGTTAAGAGCTACTGCCAGTTTTGTCAACAATACCTTTTTTTTTTTTTTTTTTAATTGGGCATCAAGCCTGAGTTTCTCAAAGAATATGGAGACTAAAGTCCTAAAATGGGGTGGATGGGAGAGGCGAGCTTTCTATGCTGTGTGTGATAAAGATGCGAGTGGGAGAGAGTGGTATTTAAGTTTCAGGTCTCTGTTGGCACAAATATAAATGGATGTAAATTGGGCCATGGCTACTTTTGAAGTGGAAAAATTAGCAGATGGCTTTGAAGCATCAGAGGAATGCAGTTCTGGAAAAGCCTTTTAATAGCATTAAAGGTGTGAATGGGAACATATGGCAGCTTACCAGTGACAGCAACAATTTGATCAGATGACTCAAGAGGTCCCTCAGTCTCCGTAGCATTCTTTCATACATTGAGTTATAGCATAATGTTTTTCCTTTCCTCCTGGCTCTTCTTTTAGCAATTTCAAAGGGTCTCTGTGAGACACAACACTAGGACCTTGATTCTTTCCCTGTGCTGGGATCTGAGCTTGTAGACCCTTACCATCGCTTCAGCATTGGAAAGGAGAAAATGGCTGTTGTGGTTGTGCGATGCACCTACTGTCACACTAACCTCGTGAGCACCGTGGCCCTTGAGCTCATCACTGAGGCCTCTGCATTCACAAGCAGAGGACCTTGCTCTTGCATGAGGACCATCTGTACAAGAGGATACATCTGGTCTTGCCAGTGGCCTAGAGATGCTCTTCAGAAAACAAGATAGGCAGTTCCCATTCTCTCAAGTTCAGCCAGACTTCCAAAGAGAGCAGCATATGTTCATGCACTCTTTATAGGAGGAGTCAAGGCTATGTGCTATCCCCAAAGGCAGTTTGTGAAACTATAGATAAATAAAACTAAAAGGCATCTCAAAGCATTACTTGGCTTGTCTTTCTGGACCAAGAAAGGCTCAACTGTAACTGCGCCGATCCCAGCAGAGACTTACCTTAAATGTCTAGTTAAAGACATGGTGCTTAATGACTTGCAGTGTTGGAGACTATAGAGACCTTAGACAGCTGACTCCAGAGTCCTGCTGTGTGCTAGCAAATTTTTCTTAATGTCTGACCGGAATCGTCCTTGTTGCAAAGGAACCTCATGATTTCTTGCCACGTCTACTCAGTATGTTGACTATGCAACGCTAAAGGGAAGATAATTTTTCTCTCTGCTATAACCAAAAAAAAAAAAAAAAAAAGCCTTTATTGGTTTATTTGGGCCAGAGTAGGACATAATAGAGATCCTGGGCCAAGGTTTCCTCTTGAGAAGTCATTATAAGCAACCATTAATATCCAGGGAACAAATTACAGCTGTGTATAATGCAGAGCAGAGTGTTAGTGCTGGGCACCAAGGATCAGACTGTGATGGCCTTCATGCAATAGACGGGATCTGCCTCTTGTCCTTGATGCTGATAAACTCAGCAGCCCGTGATGGACTGTTTCCTGGAATTGCTTCGCTTTATGCCTCAGTTAGAAGGAGGCTGAGCGCTCATTTTTGAAAGTCCGTTTGTTTAGTGGTCATTCGAGAGGTCCTGAGATTTGTAGGTCATGCCAAGGATGGATGGGTGAAGAAAGATGTACCCCATCTTTCCTAGGTAGAGGTATTTGTGAATGCTGAACATCACTGAGCCAGGGCTTAAGTAAATTTTAAAATATTTTTTTAAAAACAATGTATCCATTCTCAAATTTATCCCTTGAATGTGTCAAAAGACATCAAAGAGGGGAAGAAGGGGTTGCCTTGCATTGGAGCTTGTGCAAAATTTTTGGCCCACTTTTTTAATGGATGACATGGACCCTGGGTAGCAGACCTGGGATTCCCTCCTGCTGGGCTAGGACTTTTTTTATTCACTCGGTTTTGTGTAAGAGGGTTTAAAAATGCCCTGCCTGACCTTCAGAGAGGGATTGAGATTCAATAGCAACCTACTGGCCAGACTTTACTCTGTAGTAATCCTCAGTGTCTAGCAAAACTATGGAGAGGGAGGATGGAAATGCTGAATCTCCAGCCCTTGGTCACAGTGAACAAGGCACAACAGCAGAAACATGCTGGGGCTTTGTACGCAGCTCTTCAGCTCCTTTTCTCTTCCACCAACTCTGAGCTTCTACCCCATCCCCTGTAGAAAGCAGGGTCCTTTTCATAGTCCCTTTCTTCCTATCCCTTCTTGCTCCACTTGCTGTGGAGCTTGGGAGAGTGCCTCTCTTCAGTCCAGAGATGTGGAGGAGCGTGTCCTTAATCAAGCCCAAACCTGTCTGCTCAGATGAAAGCATAGCATGATGAGCATGACAAATCCTTCTTCTCAGCTGGTGCAAATCCGTACTTCTCCTGGTTTCCCAGAATGTGCCCACAGAGGCTATGTGTGAAAGATAAGCCAAAAGTCGACACTGGAAGCTTGCAGAGGAATTTTTGGACAGAGTGCAAGCAATCTGGTTCACATCATCCCTCTAGCTTATTCATTCCCCTATCAACAACCAGATGTTCAATGCACAGTGCAAAGGCTGGTGAGTGACTCTGTCTTCCTGGCTTACAGGAGCTGCTGTCTGTTTGTGCTGTGGTAGTGAGCGAAGTGTTGCAGGTCAACGGAGAGGCAACCAGAGTAACGGTGTTTCCAGGGACCCTTTGCAAAGGCTATCTTGGCAGGTATGTTATGTGCTGTATCTATCATGCATCGCCGAAGAGTTCAGCTGCAGTCCAGAAGGGCCATGTTCATGTGGGAGAAAGGAGTTTCAAGCTTCAGGGCAACCCAATTAAACAGTGGGTTTGCAAGGAGATTGAAGAAAGCCTAGCCATGACTCTCAAGCCAATAAGAAGTTTCAAGCTCAGGAGACTGGCCCAGCAAGTTGAGACCCAGCACCAAACTACTTGAGATAGAAGGTAAGAAAGTTCAGCTGTATGGACACAAAACATGTTATGCCAATCGTGTTCAAGGTTGGAAAATTGTCCCTAGCTTATTTCATGGAGCCAAACAGCTGTAGATATTGAATTGTTCAGTGTGGAGCCATAAATCCTGCAGCATGTGGGCTGTGGAAATGGGATGCTGCTAGGAAACGTCTATCCCACAACCAGCCCTTTGGGTTGAGACACTCCCCGGTCAACATTTAGAAGTGGATTCCTTCATTTTATTTTATATTTTTTTCAATTTTCCCTCCTAAAAGGTCTTTTCAGTGACCCATGTGGCCCCTTATCTCCAATTGTCTTCTGTCCTCTCCTTATCCCTATTACTGTCTTCCAAATTAATGTCCTTTACTTCATGATTCCCTGTCTTCTTCCCTTCACCAGTGCACACCATCACTCTCCCAAATCTTTGTATATGCTGGTGGCTCCAGCATGGGTATTTGTGTATGCTCTTAGCTCAAAGTTCATGGGAAACCATGGGGTAGTCACCGCAGGTTGGCTGGTATGTAGTAGTCTGACAAGCAGAAGGGTTCCCTGGAACTTAGAGATGTGAACCTCCAAGTTGCTGCCTGGACTCTTTGTGCTTAAGGCCAGCACTGAGTTGTGGGGCCGTGCAGAACTGCAAGGTAGAACAGTTCCAGACCTGTCTGGGATTTTTTTGCTGGGGATTGGTAGATGAAGAGGTCCTGAGCAGAGGGATGCCAAGGTGACTCTGCCCACAGTTGCTCCTGGGCTGGGTGGGCCCAGGTCAGAGTGGATTGGAAGCTGAGGCTTTGGCCTCCAGACAAGTCTGATGACTAAGAGATGTGTTACCTGGACTTAGTGGCCTCCGTCCCTCACTCTAAGTGCTGAAGAACAACCTGTTTCATTTCTGAGATGGCTTTTCCTCTCCCCGGCTTAATAAGCACATTCCCTTGCAGAGAGAGGGATGTTCCTGGGGACTGTGGTTTTTGGAAATGTGACTGAACGGCCCAAGTGAACATGTGGGGAGACCATAGCCCTCTAGCATCCACGTGCTTACCTCTTGCACTCACTATATTTGTATTGAATATGGGCCTTTGCACCAGAAAGCCTGAACCTGCTTCTGAAGAACTGCTGGACTACATGTTGGATAACGTCTAACAGAGAGGTGAATCCCACAGGAGAAGAAAAGTTTTTCCAGTCAGAACCCGAGATGCTACTACTGATATTGCCCATGCTTTAACTATAGAGGGGTGTGGTTTTGTTTATTTGTTTTTGCACTGGAGATGGAGAGTGCAGAAAGAGCTGCTAACAGACGATGTGCTAAGTAGGTGTAAACAAGCTTTCTACACACTATCCAGATGACTTAGTCTTGACCCAAGGGGATCATTCCTGTTAATTATGCAGAACAATCTACCTGCTTCTAACAGGCTCCTAAAATAGGGGCTCACCATCTAAAATATGGAGCCGAGATAATTCTCATAGGGATGCGGGAGGTAAACCTGCATCTCAGTAACTTTTTGGAGAGCACTGGATGACGGTTTATGTCATGATATCAATTGGCTGCATCCCTAGCTGTCTAGCCAGCACTGTACTATCTCAACATAGTGTCTTGGTCCAGGCCCAGGGCTTTGAAACCTTCAGCTCAGCCGTAAGGCTGGGCTTGTCAGCAGCCATATATTGTGGCAATGATGTATTCACCTGGCACTGATCTTCTTGTTCCACTGCTGGGGTAGCCAAATATGAAGGTAGTTTTCTCAAGGTGGAGTCGAAGCATCAAGTCTTTCTGTGTTGTCCAAACACCGGTAAATGATAATCACAGATTCTCACTTGGGTTTCCATGTGTTGAACATGAAACAAAAAGAAGGGTGACCCGAGAAATGAGAGACACAAAGCTTGTTTCCAGATAGGCTATGTTGGCACACCATGAGATCCTTTATGTTAGTGGGAAGTCTGAACACATTGAGCCTTCTCTTTGTTGTGCAAAGCAGTCCCGAAGACACCTCACCAAAATAACCAAACACCCCCTGTCAGTCCTGTCCAGGTGGTTTGAAAAGGCTTTCAGCTGCTAGGGGCTCTTGCAGCTTTCACAGCCCAGAGGTCTGCAGCTATCCAGCCAAGCAAATTACCCCATAGCCAGAGATTATGTCTTCCACAGCCTTGAGGCCTGTTTGCTTCCAAAACCTGAAGGGATGAGGAGAGCAACTTGGTAGCAGATCTAGAAAACCTGAATCGAGAAGCTAGAAGATTCTCATTTCATTGTAGGAAAACAGAGAATCCAAGAAAACTTGCCCAAGTACTCCTGTCATGGGCTTTTCAACCTCCGTTCCGTGCATCTGCAAATCCAAGACTTATCACACCTTGACTCAATATGAAGGCCGTCAGCATTTCTAAAGTCCCATTTACACAATTCTTGAAGCCCGGAGGAACTAGAAACATGCAGGACAGTGAAGAGCCGACTTTAGCTCTGGTGCCCTTGGCCCCACAGAAGTCATTCCGTGGATCAGCTCCAGAGCTGGAAATGAAACCACTTGAATTCAGGCAGTCCATATGGCTGTATTACCTCAAAGTAAAATGTCTTCAGAATCCAGACACTGATGACATTGAGCAGTTCATGTAGCAGGACTGCCTAGGAACGGTAGAGCTGGAAACCCTACCTCTCAAGCAATGTCAGCAAAAAGCAAAAAAATCCCCAGATCATCAAAGTACAGAGGAGTGAGTAGAAGAAAGAAACTGTAGTGCAGAAAGAGACATGAAGCACGTGTTGCACTAGGAGGTTGCACCACTGAACGCACCATCCCTGCTGTTTCCTGCACTGGGGTACATGATGCATGTGCTAACCATCATCATCATCGTCGCCTCTTTTATCTCCCTCACCCCCTTATTATAAACTGGGACCACTTGTGAAAAAAGTCTGTCTGCTGGATCAAGCTAAGGGATAGGTCTGAAAAGGCAAGATGTTACAAGGCTGACATGAGGAGGAAACAGCACTGGAAAACAAGAATCATCGTGCTGTGCAGCTTGGAAATCAGCACATTTATTAATGTTCTTTCTTCCCTCAGTCTTGCAAGGCAAGGATTTAAAGTGCATGTCATCAGAGCTTGACTGCAGCTAAACTGAGTGCAGCTGAGGCTGAATAGCTCTGAGAAAAGCACGCAGGATGATCAAAGGATACGCGTACATCTGTGTGCATGTGCTACGTCTGCTATCCCTGCAGCCATATATGTGTAGGTGGGAGAAGTCGTGTGTCTGTCTATGAAGTACCTACTACAGTGAATCCTTAATTCTTCCTTGCATCCTTAGCCACTGCTGCAATGCAATTATTCATGATTTAGGAGACTCTGTCATGCAAATCTTGGTCTGAGTCTCCTGTCTGCGCATGTTGTGATTCAACCCCGTGCCCTCCACAACCTGCAAGAGGACGTGGAGATTCAGTTACCTAGTGGCTCGCATGTCCCAGCTGAGAAGGTCATTCAATATCTTTACAGTCCCAGTAGCTCTCTGATCCATGCCAGAGACTTCCTAGAAAAAAGCAAGTTTCATGGTTGGGGTAGACAACTAAGCTGGTTGAGTGGCTCATGGATGCGCTAATTGGCATTTTTCCTCTGCCCGTCCATCTGGCGGGTGGCTCAGGCTGACAGTCAGGAGCAGCAGAGCCACGTTTCAGAGCGACACATTAGCTGTGTTGTGCAAGCAAGCAAGGTGTAAAAAATGACATTATAAACCTCAAAGGGCGTTCACAGATATGAGGCAGTTCTCCCTTTTGTCACTGTATTAACCAAACAAGGAGTTTTTAAACAGAATAAAATGTTTTGTAGTCTATTATTATAATTTTGATTTCCCATTCTTTTCCTATGTGAGTGTTGATAACAAGCAGTTTTGCTAAAATAAATGGAGTAGCCTGAGTGTAAATAGAGAAAGTCACACTCAGGTACAAGACAATGTGTTTTGGAAAAAAAACGATTCATTGTTTGTACTGACAGAAACATTGATGAACAAGATTATTGCTCATGTAAATCAGTGTAGCTCTAAAGTTTATACCAACTTCCATCCGCTGGGGATGTCTCCCTCAATTTCAGACACCATGTTGCTTAAGTGTCCTCTTCTAGGAGGCGGACGCTGGCAAGTGGCTGCACGTGCTCCCTTGATGCCTTGAAAGTTTGCTCCCTGGTTACTCAGAAAACTTCTAGGGTGGGATACATTTCTCCTAGCTCAGATATCTATGAGTTGTGTAAATCACACTTGTGGCATTTGGTGCCAAAGGACAGAAGTAAGCAGCTCCAGAAGGCAACTCTCTTGATGGTGTAGCCTAGACACCGACTCAGAGTGAAATGATCACCCGATGGGTGGGTTCCCTTCCCTCCAGTGCAGATATGTACAGACATGCTCACCTAAACACAGGGGGACAAAACCCTGTCTTTAATTTCTACCCCAAACTTCCTCAGGTCTACATAATAGCTGCTTCTTTTTGTGCCAACTTTTCCTTCAGCTTGAATGTTTTTTCTTTGCTGATATTTCTTCCCTGATATAAACACTGCCAGGAACACTCTGTCACGACAGTTCAGTTGCTGGAACATCAACGGCAAAGTTTCAGCTTGAGCCAACTGGGATGCTCTCAAGCAATGCTCAGGATGTTCCTGGAGCCAGCATGGATCATATACTGCCCAGTCAGCAGAATGGATATAACCACCCTGGACATGGTTTATTCCTTCCTGGTGGACCTCAGTGTCAGCAAACCATCTCAGAAATGTTTCATTTCCTAGTACAGATGTAATCTATGAATTTGCTTATTTTCCTCAGCTAAACAAACCAAGCTCTTTAGCTTTTCATGAGATGAACTCTCTGGTCCCTTTGCACCTCTTCAGCTTTGAACTCATCTTGCTTGAATTTGAGTGACGATAACTTTACAGCAGTTTATATGATGTCTCAGCCGCTCTCTGTGCAAAGGTATTAAGAGTTCGCTATCTCTATTGGAAACATCTTGTCTGACATGACACATTACAACTGCAGTTGTTCTTTTAAGGCCACTGTGCTCAGATAGACTAATCCAGGTCCCTTCTCCTTTACTGTTACCTCCTGCCAATGAGCTTCCACCTTAGTCTTTAAGTGCAGTCTCTTGCTCTTTGTTACTCTTAGAATTCACCCATTTCTCTCACTCAACCTTCCTTCGAAGTCATCCAGCTCTTCCTGTATCGTATTCACAGAATCACAGAATCACCAAATGGTTTGGGTTGGAAGGGACCTTCAAGATCATCTAGTGCCCCCCCCCTGCCATGGGCAGGGACACCTCCCACCAGCCCAGGCTGGTCCCAGCCCCGTCCAGACTGGCCTTGAACACCTCCAAGGATGGGGCATCTACAGCTTCCCTGGGCAGCCTGTTCCAGTGACAACTTCCCTGGGCAGCCTGTTCCAATGAATATTCTTATCCTCCTTTGCAATAGCAATGCAGTTGATCAAGTTTGTGTCATCAGCAGATCTCATGACCAGGCGCCTCCTTTTTTCTGCCAAGTTCATTAAGGAAAATATTTAATAAGATTGGTCCCAGGACTGATTATTAAGGAACACGATGGAGTTTCTCTGGATTTACTCAGAAGTAACAGACAGCAAATGTTGGCCCCAGATGGTATTTTGTTCAAAACAAAATAATGACTTCCATCTGTCTCATCACTTTCCAAACTGAGGTCTGTAGAGCACTTGCTGGTGGTCTGTGCAGTGCTGGCTCTTTGCAAGATGCTGGCTCCTCCTTGTTATTTCCAGCTGCTAAATTCTACTAAATTAAGTTTAAGCTTACAGTAAATGTTTTCCTAATATTATTTTCATGTGTAAGTAACTGTGGGAGTTGCTGGCAGGACCATACGTGATTGGAAGGGGAGCTCACCTGTGAGATAATTCCTGAACTGGGATATAGTCCAAGCGAATTAAGACCTAGGGAACTTCTTATCTGTTTATTAATAAAGAGCGTATTACTTATGTCACAGTAGCACTGAATAGCTCTAAGCAGGGATATGACTACAAACAGGCTGAGCCTTGCACAGGCTCCTGCTAAAGGCAGTCCTCATTTCAAAAATATTACAAGCTGGTTTACCAAAGGGAAGAGGAGCACACATCCATCTAGACAGTTATCTTGTCACAACGCGGCTTCTCATTTCCTCTGCAGCTGACACATAGCTATCGTGCCATGCAGTGGCAGGGTTGTCCAATTGTGCCTGTTATGCCCCAGTAACAACCTAGAGTAAACTGTTGGTCAGAACTTGTAATACCAGGTTTGAAAAACATCTGACAGAATACAAGGCATGTGGCTGAGTTTAGGGCAAAGAATCAAGCAGATGAATCCTCTATCCCTTGTGCTTCTTTGATTGTAAGGTTGTGGACTAGGCACTGAGTTGGTACAGAACCTGTCACAGTGCTTATATGGTAAAAAAAGGAGGTCTTCTTCATGGTTAGAATGACAAGTATTGACTCAATGGCTGAATCATCCAAAGAGTGCAGTGAAAAGGGATTGCTCCATCGGTGTAGATCTGCTCCTAAATCTACCTGTGCAACTGCTTCTCTTGAGCCAAATTCTCCGATGGTGGTTCTGGTGGAGTCTGTGCACTTTCAACATGAGGACAGCCAGCCTCTTGCTGCAATATTTATTTCTTCTGTAGTGTCAGTGAGTATTCAGCTAATGGTTATGTACTTAAACTCAGCTTACCGCCGTTACATCAAGTGTGAAGAAAACCCACCACAGTGACAAGGGAAACACACAGCAAGAAGGACATGGAGCTGTTGGAGCGGGTCCAGAGGAGGCTACAAGAATGACCCGAGGGCTGGAGCAGCTCTGCTGTGAGGGCAGGCTGAGAGAGTTGGGCTGGTTCAGCTGGAGCAGAGAAGGCTGCGGGGAGACCTGATTGCGGCCTGTCAGTGCTGAAAGGGGCCTGTAGGAAAGAGGGGGAGAATCTGTTCAGTAGGGACAGCGGGGACAGGACAAGGGGGGATGGTTTTAAACTGAAACTGGGTGGGTTTAGATTAGATGTGAGGAAAAAATTCTTTACGATGAGGGTGGTGAAGCACTGGAAGGGGTTGCCCAGAGAGGTGGTGGAGGCCCCATCCCTGGAAACATTCCAGCCCAGGTTGGACGGGGCTGTGAGCGACCTGATCTGGGTAATGGTGTCCCTGCTCACTGCAGGGGGTGGGACTAGATGGGCTCTGGGGGTCCCTTCCAGCCCAAAACATTCTATGATTCTATGATTCTATGAAATACGCTCTTCTCGTTACTACTAACCCATCTTGCAACTCCAATGGCAGTATCCAAAAGCCTAGCGGAAAACAAATGTATCTTTTACTACATGTCTTAAAGGTTTACTAGCCAATGGTGAAGGAACAAAGAAATTTAAAAACAAGCAGTTGTTGTGCTACTTGGGTATGTAAGTTCTTGTTTATTGCATGCCACTTTTGTTTAGAAACATGAGCTGAGGTCAAGGCTCTGTGGTGCCTGAACTTACTCAGGTAAGAAGAGAGTCCTTGACCTGAAGAACCTGCCTAGACAGACAGAGTTCCCACCACTTTGCAAAACAGAACTAAGAAACAGACAAATTAATTGACTTCTCCAAGGATCATACAAGAAGCCTGATGCAGAAGCCAGATTTGCTCTTTAAACACAGATCGTGTCAAGATTTTTCCCATAATCCTGACTTCCCCAGAGAAACTCCCATCCACATGGGGTTTACTTGTCAGTGGTTGCTTGGACACCCTCATAGCTGTCCTTACACTAGTGAGAGAGGGGATCAAGTTCTAGACAATTTCTGCCTCAGTGAGTTACTTTCACCTCACTGGCACAGTTGCTAAAGTCCCAGGCAGAAGAGCCAACATGATCTCTCTGGAGTTGAACCAAATCACTGCCTACCAATGGACTAAAATCCCACTGAGCTTCTCCAGAGCAGCAGAGGCAGACACCTTAGACTTCCAGAAACAAGGTTAAAAAATTATTGTGAAGAAGAAAGACCCAACAGGATTCCTGGGGCAGTTTTCTTTAGCTAGATCCTTTGAAGTTTATCTTTCATTCCTTGACAGAGCGAACTTCTGTGTGGAAAGAACTTGAAATTGTCCCAGTTTTCTCCTGGTTAAACTAGAGCTGCATACTCCTGGGCCTCTGTGCATAAGAGGGGATGACTAAATACAGGTTGAGATGGTTTCCTTATAAACAACTGAGGCAAGCAAGTAATTCTTTGATGAAATCCATCTTCTCCTGAAGCAGAAGCCTCTGCTAATCTTCATGGCCCTCTTCTGGACTCGCTCCAACAGGTCCACATCCTTCTTGTGTTGGGGGCCTCAGAGCTGAACATAGTACTCCAAGTGGGGTCTCAACTTTTGGGGGGGCTGTCTAGGAATAGGTGGATTTTGTTGTTGTCCTTGGCCAGGCTTAAAGCAAGAAAACCTCAGAAGTCAATGCAAATGCTCCTCTTCACTTCAACTTCAGACCAGGCATCTAATGGGCAAGTGCCTCAGAGGAAACACAGGCTGGCACACCAGCTTTGGCAAGTGGGTGCAAACTGGTTCTGCAGAGTCACTAGGCTAGATAGGTCTTGTCAAGTGTGAGCCCAAAACTTGCCCAGTTAAGAGCCCAATTAAAGTGGAACCAGACCCTAAATGGTAAGTCTCACTGGGTATATCGTCTTGGATTTGGGTATGTGCTCCTAAAGCTATGTGACTTCTAGGTAGCTAGAAGCATCAAGTGGGTCTAAACTCCTTGCATGAGCGTGTGTAAGCTAATGGCTCCTGAGCAGAAGTGTTGGTGCGCTCCACCAACTGTCCATGACCTGCACCATGGTTCATGAAGGTGTGCGTGTATCAGAGACCTAGATCAGGATGACATATATGCTCACATTAAGTACGCTTTCATGTTTGTTCCCTTGTTTGCTATTTCACCTCCAAGAGAAGATGAGATGTTTTACTGCACCAGTCACACCTCCTGGATGAGCAGCACTGGAAGACACATACCATTGTCCTCATAGTTAACCAATGACTAACTGTCCTTCGTTTTCTGAATATCAACCAAGTTCAAAAGAGCTAGTTGTCATCCACATTCCCACTCATTCTCTGGACGTGTTTGAAGCTAGACTTCCTCGCTTAATTTCTGTGAATGAAATTGTTTGCACTGAACTGGCAAAAGATAAATCCCAGAGCTCATACTTTGTTTTGACATCCGCATTAGCAATGTGGTGGTGTTTTGGTTTGTCGCTGTGTGTCTATGGATTTCACTCTGCCTGTGTCTTCATATTGTTCTTCCATTTGTTTTTTTCAGGCCCCTGGAGCTATGTTAAAAGACCCAGGGCTTCGTGGTTTATGTTGCCAACATTTACACCTTGTCATTACCAAGCTGCTGATAGTCATGCTCAGCAGAGGACACCAAATCCCCAACAGGAATGCACATGAAGCAGAGTTAGGCTGTTGCCTGTGAATGGCCTGATTTGCCTGAGAGATGCAACAGCTTTCTGCAGGAATCATCATCTCTAACAAATTTTCCTTAACCCAACAGGGCTCTCACGTTTGGCATGAGTCATAGAATCATAGAATGGAATAGTTTGGGTTGAAAGGGACCTTTCAAGGCCATCTAGTCCAATCCCCCTGCCATGGGCAGGGACATCTTCAACGGGATCAGGTTGCTCAGATCCCCGTCCAGCCTGACCTGGAATGATGGGGTAAAATACCAGTTGCCAAAGGTCTGGTGCAAAGTCTGATGCTGTCAAGGTTTATCAAAATTACAGCAGGTTGATTAACCTCTGTCAGAATCCTTCCTGAAGCTGTGCAAGAGGGAGACAAAGAAAAAAAAAATTGCCGGTAATGCTCCAAATTCAAAGCTCTGACATAAAGCTGGGTGCCTGACTTCTATGCAAACTGACTTGAAGCACAAAATTAATCTCACCTAACATAGGCGTCTACACGAAAGAGGCCTCCATGCAAGCTAGTCACCCCAGGCTCCTTTTATAGTCAGTGAAGAGAAACAGAGCATGGTTCTGACCTAATAGAAATGTCTACATGAAGCTGAGATGAATTGCACCTCAGAAGTGCCTGTTTTCCTCTCTTGACTCTAATGTCTGGGGAGCACGGGGTATGCAGCTCAGATGGAGATGTCTGCAGGCACAGGGCTGGAAAGCCAAGTAAGATGGATTTCACCGTGATGAATTCCCCCGGAGTGACAGTTAACGCGCTTGCCGGCAAAACATGCCAGATCTTAGCTCTAATACTTTTAGGAGTTAAGTGCATTCTTTGGACTGAAAGGAAAAAAGACTGAGCAGAGAGGGGGCAGCACACATAAAAACAAACTCGCTGTTCTCAGAGGCAAAGGGAAGGTAAATACTGTCCTAGAGCTGAAAACCAGAAAGGACTTTGTGTTAACCCAGCCTGACCTTCCAGGGACACTGGCTGGAGAAACACCAGTCCCCCAGCCGAGGGTATATGAAACCTGGGAAAGACAATGAATCGGAGGAAGGAGATGCCTTAATGAAATATTCTGGTCTTGCAGTGTCTTGTGATAACTCACTAACACGATGCGTTGCCAATTGCATTTTAGAAGAATAAAACTCTTCCCATTTGCAGCTCCCCCTGGACGTTTTTAATCAGCTAATTTCTCCCAAGGCTACCCAGGCAGGCCAGAGTTCAGGCAGGATTCCCATTAGAAATAGGAAAGACCTGTCTGATCACTGAGTTTATCCAGCTGTGTAGTTTGCAGTGAATAATGACCACTGGGGCTTTAGAAAATTGTGGGGGCAGTGGGGCAAGGGAGGGAAGTGATGGCTATGAATCATCGCAGGCTTGCTGGCCACGGAGACTTGTTACGATATTTCTTATTGATGTGGCTTCCCTATATATGTTTATGCATGTATTTACGCGATTACGGGATCTTTCACTAGATTCCTCTGATATGCTTTTTCCCTCAACTAGCAAACCCATAGGCAGAGCTGGTTTGGGCGGAGAAGATACTTTTCGGGACCAGGCCAGGTGTAACCCTTTTTTAGGATAATTGCACTGGATCTGGGAGTATATCGGAATCATTTCTCCTTTGTATGGAGTACGTGAGCTCTTGGGCAGTCCTCCCAGCCAAGTTGCTGCCTCCCTCCCAGTTGCTGTCCTTCCCAGCAACTCCAGAAGAAGCCTCAAGCAGCTGCCTGCCTACCTCAAACAACCCAACAGAGCAGGACGAATCCCATACGAGAAGTTTAGATTCATGTGAAAGGCATCTCACTTCAGGGGGCTCTGAACTTGTGTTTAAAGGTCTGCATGGTGTAATCATCACCTGATCCTGTCTCTGTGTTGTCCTGCAGAACACGGATAATAGAGTCCTTCATATCCTGGAAGGTTTTAAGGCCACATTTCAATGAACATGATGAGCTGTCACAAGCTGTCACTGCCATGGGGAAAAGGTACCTCCTCACCTCCTGCCCCAGAACAAGACATTCTGGGTGTTGCATCAGGTCAGGCAACCAAACTGAATTTAAACGAAGGTTTCTCTTCCTGAGCTGTTTTGCAGAAATATCAGTCCCTGCAGTGACAGAAACGGTTGTGGTGGCCTCAGGGAACAGATGCGGAGGGGATGAGGAAAAAGCATCCATGGCAGGAGGAGCACAAGACTGCTGCTCTCCAGGGCAATGCTGGCATAATGTGTTCGCTGAGCGGCTGAGGTGTTTCTGCACTATCTAAAGTCACTATAGCCTTAGGAAAACCAGGCATGTATAATATTGCTTTTTTTTTTTTTTTTTTTTTTTTTTTTTTTTTTTTAATGTATATCAGTGGTTCTTTCTTCACTGTTTGCAATTTCAGAGCTTATATTCGTGGCCTCAGTGAGCCAGCCTACGAGAAACTGTAGAAAACAATGTGGAAATTGAATATAAATGAAAGTGAAGGTGGCTGGAAACCATCCAGCATAAAACATTCCTCTTGAGAACTGAAGAATGCAAAACAAGCGCTGCAAAGTGACATGGGGAATATTCGCCTTTAAACATTTATTATTTTTCCTGTGCTATAGTTGATAGCCTAGAAGGTATCTATTTTAAAAACATTTTTGTTGTGAAATTGGCCCTTTGAAAAGTTTCAAAACTTGGCTAAATTAAAGTCTCAAAACTGCTACGGAAAGAGCACTCCAGGTGCAAAAAAGGAGCTGGCAAAGCTGAGTACAGAAACAAACAGTCGGTCGTCTCAGAAAAAAATGCATCTGGTATGGCTGGGAACAGAATCTTAAAATCAAATAATAGGCTTATGTCACTTCTCTTGTCATGTTATAATTAAAGAATGAGAATTTCTGTGCAGGGAGGTTCGGTTTGTCCCATCTAATAGTCTGTGAGTGCTCACAACTCACGTTGTTGTATTGCAGGGCACAGCTAAGCCTGCTGAGTGTAAATCAGTGGTCCTGGCTGGTTGCTTGCAGTTAATCCCCTGCCATCCTTTGGCCCTCCTGGTACTTGTGTGGTCTGTTCACATATTGTTTAAAAGAAAAATGATACAATACCAGTTTGTCAGACCCACAGCTAACATCAAGGAGCTTGTCTCTGTCAACCTTGCTTTGCCCGTGTTCCAACTAAGCTATTTATAAGGATCAATGCCAATCTAATTGTTATCTTTTTGCATTTTTTTGTTTTTTTCAGTAGGCTTCTGGAACAAATTAAATAATTTGGGTCCATTGATTACGATCCAAAGGATTTTTAGTTTGTTTGTTTGCTAGTCTTTTCCTCCAAAAGAAAACATGAAAGGAACAGTAGAAGGTGTAAAAGGAAGAAATTGCTATTGGACTTGAATGGGGCTGGAAGAGTAGATGTTATTTCAAGCAAAGATAGGAAAAAATCATCCTTGAAGAGCAAGCCCAGCTGCCAGAGAATTTATTGGATTTCCCCTTCCAAACAAACGGATTGACTTCAATGACATTCCTCCAGCCCTGATTTGTGTCAGCAAAGTTACGTGTGAAGTGCATTTGACAGAGGATATTGTGATGGGAAACCTCCCCCCCACACCTCTCCTGTGTTACAGCCTGAGAAAGGAGAGACATAAAAAAATGCCAGGACGGTTTCTCCAACATCAGCTATCAGCTTAATGTGGCTCTGGAGGAAAGGCTCAGCTATGGGAGACCAAGTGTGTGGTGAGACTCTACTTTTAATGGCAAAAACAAGGCAAAAAAAAGAAATAACTTGGGCACGACGAGTTCTCCAAGGAGCTTTTCACTTTTCACCAGCCAGCCTCCTCTGCACATTTTAATTCCTGAAGGACAAGGTTTTGCCTCTAGTTGAAGCAGGTGATGGGCCATACATATATCCAGGCTGAACTTACTTCATCCTACCATTTGTTCTTGGGTTTTGAAGCAAGAGCAAACCATTAGCAAACCAATTGCAAAAATGGCAAGTCATCAGTAATTTTGAAAGGGAAATCAAAGTGAAGTTCTGAGCACAAGCCTCAGCGGGCCAATGTCAGCAGCAGATAACGTCCTGGCACCAACCTCTTGCTGTGCCTCTTCAAGAAACGTCTCCGGCCATCACCTGTAAGATGTGACCTCCATTGTAGTGCCCCTGTTAGACAAAAATGCCCCTTTGGCAGACACTGAATTTGCAGATAAGACAAAGAAAAATCCAAAGTCAAGTGGGATATCTTCAGCATTTAATAAATTAGTCAGCTGTCAATACTGACAGAAGGTGATGTACCCTTCACCCCACACAGGAGTATCTTGGGCCTCAGTTTTCCTGCATGAACCTCTGACTGGAAATGCCTCCTTCCATTCCCTCCAAATTATTATTGACTAACAACTTCCTGATGAAATGCAGGTTTTCAACGCAGGCCTTTAACTCTAGTCTCTATCATCTCCCTACATAAGTAAGTTGGTAAAACACGATGCCCATGGGCACTGAGACATCCTTTGCTCTGCACATAATACCAACCATTTTCATCTGCATCTTGAACTTGTCCAAAAGGCTACTTCATTGAAATTCAGGACTGGTCATAGTGAACCTCCTCTTTTTCACCATGCCATACCCACCCACCCCCCAAGTTGCATGGGTACGGTGCTCCATGGAAGAGGGCATGATCTCCTTCTGTGATGAGATGACCTGCTTAGTGGAGAAGGGAAGGGCTGTGGATGTTGTCTACCTGGCCTGTAGAAAAGCCTTTGACACCATTTCCCACAACATCATCCTGGAGAAACTGGCTGCTCACGGCTTGGAAGGATGTACTCTGTGTTGGGTAAAAAACTGGCTGGGTGGCTGGGCCCAAAGAGTTGTGGTGAATGGAGTTAAATCCAGTGGCGGCTGGTCATGGTGGTGTTCCCTGGGGCTCAGTGTGGGGCCAGTTCTGGTTAAC
>KL265827.1:23413-49176 GCA_000699545.1 Podiceps cristatus | reverse complement strand
GGCCCGGGGCAGAGGCCACCCTGCAACCCCTGCTGCTACCAACACCTTGACACCCGGACCGGGTACAACATGCACATGGTAAGTAAGTCAGTTCAACGTGCTGTAATGGCAACTTGCTGACCAGCCCCGCTGGTAGAAAAGCACTGCTGGAGGAGGAGCGCTTGTGCCAGCGTGCTGTGTCTCCTCAGGTTGCGCCTGACCAGCGGCAGTGGCCTGCACCGATGCCAGCAGACACTGTCCCTAGCGGATTTTTTTATTCATCTCCAGAAACAGGGAAGAGCTGAAGTGGAAACAGAGGGACTAGTTGTCAGCTGGATTAGTCCCTGAGCTGGCTGACCTCACAGCTTTGTGAGCGATGGCACCTGCACGGGCCGGGGGGCCTTGCCCAGCTGGTGGCAGCTCGGCATCAGAGCGTTCCTGCCTGCAGCAAGGGCTGTTTCCACAGCCCCTGCCAGGGCCGAGGGGGACTTGCCTACCAAGGGCATTGGGCCCTGCAGCTCTGCTTGTGAGGAGATTGTTCTCCAGCTAGGAAATTTTACACCTGGAAGATCTCCATGGATTGGTTTTGAGTCTTGTTCTACCTGCATTGCTAGAGTTGACAGTGTTTTTTGTACAGTGTTTATATTGCATGGTGGTGCTGAGCTGCTTCTGAGGGTGTTGCATGTACACATTGAATGTTTTTCCACTAAATTGCACTAATTTCAGGTTGCCCAGAGAGGTAGTCGGGTTGCCCAGAGAGGTAGTGGAAGCCCCATCCCTGGAAACATTCAAGCCCAGGCTGGACGGGGCTCTGAGCAACCTGATCTGGGTAATGGTGCCCCTGCTCACTGCAGGGGGTTGGACTAGATGGGCTCTGGGGGTCCCTTCCAACCCAAAACGGTCTATGATTCTGTGATTCTAAGTTCTAGATTCTGAATTTCTAACTAAGGTGACTTCACTAATGCAGTTAAAAGTGTTGATCCTGTCTTTCTTGCAGAGATAATGCTGGGTTAGGACCTTAACGAATCCTTGTCATTGTCAGGCTGTGTGCTTGTGTAGATGTAATCTTTTGTTTGCATGTGTTTGGCCTGAAAGCATATCCCAGTTGTCACTACAATTTGTTACTCTGTTTTAAGCACATAATTATTTCAGAACTGAATATAAGGTTCGCATTGCACTTGAATCAAGGGGACATGCAAATATTTTCTCATTGTTGCAGTGTGAATTATGCACAGGCACCCATATAGATGCTTTTCTTCTTTCTACATCCATTAATTCAGATTGCCATTAACATGAGCAGAAGCTCAGTCGAGATCTGCTTTGGAAGGGGTTCAGCTTTGCTGCAGTGGCAATGCTTTTCTTTCTTTGCCCACTGGCCAGATTGTTTTTATCTTTCATCACTGGATAGTGGTGTCAGGTCCATAAAAATTGGCTAGAGTAAGAGTTACTGTTCTTATTTCATATAAAATGATGAATGTGTTCAAATTGTGGAGCAGCTCTGGTAATGCAGACCTCTGAAAATGATTTGTTTTTAATGTACTCAAAGAATGCTATATGTTTAAATGGTTAGATTCTAGTTAAAGGAAAAAAATGAACAGAAAAATAGTTCTTATTTTTTTAAAAAAACAGTATTTACAGTGTGATGGATATTTTTTGACAGCACTTTTGAGACCAAGACTGTGATTTCTTTCAAGTTTATTGGTCAGTGTGAAAATTTACTGTGAAAACAGTCTCTGTTTGTCAAGTTAATTTTTCAGGGTAATGAAGTTCAAACTTTGCAAGTTTAAATATTTAGCGTTGAGGCTGGACACTAATGGACTTCCTATGAAAAATGTTGTAACTCACATTATAAGCACAGTGAATTATTCCTGCATTCATATGGGTAATTTTTTTTTCTATTTATGTGATTAATTAGTGCTTGTTTTGTTGCAGTGAACTGCAGGATGTTAAAATGAAGACAAAATATTTTATGTTTATTGACTTAAGCTGATTATTTAAATATATTGGATTAATTGAAGTAAGAAATTACTTGGATATCCTGCAACCATAATAACTTGGTTGATCACATTGTTTTGATCTGTTAGACTTCAGAATATGTTTGTTCATTAAATTGTTAATGACTCGTTCAGATGTCTGCATGCTTTGACATTCTTTGGAATAACAAAATTGCTGCATATTGAAGTGGGAAAACAAAGCTCTTCCAAAGCTTGTCAAATGCAAGTGCACAGTTAGAAATTGGAGCTGCTTAATGATTTATGCACATACAGAAGTTTTGTCAAAAATTTAAAAATTTTGGGATGCTTGCAGATGATTACAAAAAAATACTTTTGAAAATCCTTCTGCAACTGTAGAGCTCAGTTTCTGACTGGAACTGCAAGGTGCTACAGTCACTCAAAGTGATAATATGATAACTTAGCTTCATTTCACCAATCCTGAGCTTTCATGCTCAACAAAATCCTAGTACCTTAAAAGAGGAAAAATCAATTTCAAGGTGCCTGTTGATCTATGTAAAGCTTTTGATTTATTTGTTTTACCATTCCTTTGTGTTTTGGTTAGCTTTTGTGTTCAAATAACTCTTTCCAAACAGATCTGTTTGTTTTGTTGGGATTTGTTTGTGTTTTGTTTTGTGTGGTTTTTGTTTGTTTTTGTTATAGTACTTGAATGTGTCTGTTGTTTTCTTAGCCTTTTTTTTGTGTTTGAAATGTCTTTCATCACACAGTTTATACTGTAGCTCAGAGCATCAGTTTTGTGGCTGGGAAAAACTGGATAAATATATATAGATAATATGGTGAAGATAAAATGATAATATTTGTAATGCAACAAAGATGACTTCATTTGTAGTTAATTGATGTGAGGGTGGGTTGACAGGAGCCTAAACATGAGCCAGCTGTGTACCCTGACAATATTGAAGGCTAACAGTGTCCTGGGTTATGTCAATGGGAGTCTAGTGAGTGATTATTCCCCATTATTTGGCACTTGTTAGACCATGTGTGCAATAGTGTGTCTGGTTTTGGCACTCCTAGCACAACGGGAGTGTTGATAAACTTGAGTGAATCCAGTAGACAGCCAACAAGATGGTCAGGGGATTGGAGCATGTAAGGGAGAGAAGAGATAGAGAGCTGAGCTTGTTCAGCCTGCAGAAGATGTGGCATGAGAGACCTAGTAGCAGATATATGGTGGAAGAATGAGAGATAAGTCCTAAATTGAAGCATAGAGTTTCCAGTTCCGAAGGGGGGAAAAAAATCGGTATGAAGATAATTAAGCACTGGAACTGGTTGCCAGAGAGAGTGTGAAATCTCCATTCTTGGAGGCTGTCAAGAGTGTACTGGATAAAGCCCTGAGCAGCCTGGTCTAAATTCACTGTCGTCCCTCCTTGGAGCAGAGCATTGGACCAGGGGCATCCTGAGGTCTCTTCCAACCTGAAAGGTGCTGTGGGTATATGAAATGCTAAGTGATGAGTGCAGTGCAGGACAATGCTATAGCTACTGTGCAAGGGCTGTAAACTGCTGAGAAGAGTTCGGTGCTGAGCTAAGAAAAGTTGTTTGAGCAAATTTGCAGGTAGAATTTCTGTTGTTGAAATTTTACAGTATGTGAATGTTGTAGAAATATGAAGGAAATATTCATATTCAGAATATATTTTGCATCTAATATATAGCTTTTATAAAGTAGCTTTATCTGATTACTACAAGGTTTTGTAGAAACTACCTAGAAATTCTACTCCATCCTGAGGAGTGTCCTGTCTTCTGTTCTCTAAGGCAAGGAATGAATTTTTCCTTTAAAGGTCATACACATGCACATTTTAATTGTTTTGCTTTATTTGTGTTTGTGTCCTTCCTAGGTTTCTAGTGCATTTCCACTTCTGGTAATTAACCATGTCTCCTCTTGAAAGTAAGTAGTTCCTTGTGCGCCTGACTGCTCCTGATTGCGAGCTGCTTCACTTTCTTTTGTCCCACTTGACTTAAGAAGGATGGTGGGTTATTTGTTTTCCACTCAATTATTTTTTCCACTCAAGTATTTTTGTTTGTCTTGATAGATGGGTTATTAAAACTCTTTGCTGTCACACCTGTGACTTCATGGGCCAGTTCTTTCGGAATTCTGGGATGAAAGCTATCACGTTTCTTCAGTTAAAGCTAATTTTGCTCTTAAAGGTTTGCTTCCTCCATGGACAATCTTATTTTCAGGTCTGTACCTGGAATATAATATCAACATATCAATTATGGTTTTTATTGCTTGTTTGAAGTAATTCTTTTTGTCTGGTAATAAGAAAAAAGAATGGGTCTAAATCTAGGCTCATATCCTATTACTGTTCCCCTTCTTACATCGCAAAATGAGGGGAGGAGGAAGAAAACCCAGTATGTCTGTTCTACTGCAGATGCTTATGACAGGTAGTAATAGGATCCCTGCAGATTAAGGGGTAGTAGGTGGTGGGGAGCAACTGTGACAGGAAGAGGACAACACTGAAAAAAAATAGGAGTGGAAAGAGAGATGAGTTGTTTAGAAGTGGAAAGGAGGGAACTGCTGGTTGACACCTGGTGCTGGTGGCTTGAAAGCTTGAAAAGTTACTTATTCGCAAGAGGTATGCACTCTTAGTTCGGGCATCACTGAGAAACAGTGGGACAGAATCATCATCATTTAGCAGAACAGATGCTGAAGCTCAATTCTGGAAGCAGCACCACATTGTCTTCCTTATGAGAGCTGAGGAGAACAGCTTAAAAAGCTAAAAGTGTCCGCTAAAACAGCTGTGTGCTTTGCTGGCTTGAAAGACTATGCTTATGTTGTTGTCACTGGTGCTATTTATTCAGCTCTCTACCTTTTATGTGTATCTTGCTTTTTGTGTTATGTTAAAGTTACTGTCTTCTGTTGTGATCAGGGTTTTTTGTCTTTGAACCATATAACATACTTTCTAGATGCCTGAACAATAATTAATGATGGGAATATTATTATTGCTGTGACTTATTAAACGTTTGCTGCATTTCAGTCCTTTGCTGACATTTCAAGGTTGTCAAAGTTCAAGTATGCTGTGCTCCTAGTGTGGGTTCACTAGTATCTGTCTGCTGATGATGTTCCCCACAGCATTCTCATGAAAAAAACTGGTTGTCTGTGGCTTGGACGGGTGTACACTCTCCTGGATCAAACACTGGCTGGATGGCTGGGCCCGGAGAGTGGTGGTGAACGGAGTCAAAACCAGTTGGTGGCCGGTCACAAGTGGAGTTCCCCAGGGCTCAGTGTTGGGGCCACTCCTGTTTTATATCTTTATCGACGGTCTGGACGAGGGGATCGAATGTACCCTCAGTATGCAGAGGACACCAGGTTAGGTGGGAGTGTTGATCTGCTTGAGGGTAGGAACGCTCTGCAGGTCAGGCTGGACAGGCTGGATCGATGGGCTGAGGCCAATTGTATGAACTTCAACAAGGCCAAGGGCCGAGTCCTGCCCTTGGGCCACAATAACCCCAGGCAACGCTACAGGCTTGGGGAGGAGCAGCTGGGAAGCTGCCAGGCAGAAAAGAACCTGGGGGGGCTGGTCGACAGCCGGCTGAACATGAGCTGGCAGTGTGCTCAGGTGGCCAAGAGGGCCAAGGGCATCCTGGCCAGCGGCTGGGGGAGCTGGCGTTGTTCAGTCTGGAGAAGAGGGGGCTGATGGGAGGCCTTATCTCTTTCTTCAACTACCTGAAGGGAGGCTGTAGAAAAGTGGTGTCAATCTGTTCTCTCAAGTAACAGGGAATAGGACAAGAGGAAATGGTCTCAGGTTGTGCCAGGGGAGGTTTAGATTGGATATTAGGAACCATTTCTTTACTGAAAGGTCTGTCAGGCACTGGAACAGGCCACCTAGGGAGGGGGCTGAGGCACCATCCCTGGAGGTATTTAAAAGACAGGTAGATGAGGTACTTAGGGACGTGGTTTAGTAGTGGTTAGCCGTGGTTGGACTCAATGATCTTAAAGGTCATTTCCAGCCAAGGGATTCTATGATTGTTTTCAAACTCTTTGCCGCAGAATTCATACTTAAGGATTTTAGAAGATACACGGTTTATTAGTGAACAGAATTTTTTGGTGTGGAGTATGTATGGGTCTTTTGTTCTGAGATGCTAAGAATTACGATGTAGTTTCAGATGGTATCAAGTCTCTTTTTTATACATTTGAGATTTGAAGCATTTCTTTGCTCTTCTAGCACAGGGGATTCATTTAAAAAAATCAACCCCAACTGTTACTGGTCTGACTTAATACTAAAATTTTACACTGAGAGCTAGTTGAATAGTTAATGAAACCAGCAGATTAATTTTTAATAGGAAGAGAATTTTAAAAAAATGAGATGTTAATTAAGTTGGGGAAGCATTCCTTTGACTAAATCTGCTTGCCTCTGTGCATAGAACTAAATACCTAGAAGTTTGGTTTTCTTCAGGAGTGGAGACTAACGCGTCTTTTGGTCATGCTAGTTGCCCACATGATTCCCCTCAGAAAACTGGGATGTGTAGCTAGTTGAATAGATATGGATGTGGTATAAACATACTTTCTTGCTGCCATTTAGTGAGACCCGGACAGGCTAGAGTAATGGGTGGAGAGTAACCTCATGAAGTGATCTCCAGAGGTCCCTTCCAACCCCCACTATTCTGTGATTCTCTGAAAATTCTAGATTAGCCAGTGACACAGTGATATCTTAAACAATATTTATTTAAAAAAACCCAACACCCAGAACCCCAAAATACTACAGAGAAATGAGGTTTTGACAGTTAAAATTGAACAAATGCATCTCCCCTCACTTTGCACCAGAATTAGGAGTCTTAGTGGATTAAGATAAAATGAAATAGTTTACTCTGGAAAAGTTGGGGAGAAGGTGTGTTGTATTTTTTCTTGGGTTTGTTGTTTTGTACATATATAGGATCTATGTTGCTTTTGCATTCATTTATTTCTCTTAAAAGTGAGTTTGACAGATCCCTGTATGTGTAATGAAAATCTTAAATGATCATTACAAAGATTGTTTTTCAAAATGGTAAGCATTACTGCTGAGATGACTTAACATTAAAAGTAAATAAATATCACCTTCTGTTTTTTTTACATGAAATCCCAGTTTAAATATCAAAAGACTTAATTATAAGGGCACAACTTCATTGTGAGTTGTGGAAGTGAGAGCCATGACTGGACCATCTTTCATACTTCCTTTTCATCCATTTGCTAAAGCCAGTTCAGTTATCAGATAGTAGCAGATTCTTTGTTTTATAATGGCTAATTTTGACTTTTGTCCAAGGAGAGCCAATCTGAATATGTTTCATGAAAGGAATAAGAGAAAACTGAGTATTCATCTTGTAAGACCAGTTGTAGGTGCACTCCAGAGAGTTTAGTTTGTTTGGCTCACTGAAGAAGAGACCCAAAACAGGGACTTTGAGTTGGACTGTATTGTAAGGCATTTAGAATTTATGGTAGAGAATTAAGTGGTTTATATGTACCATGAGATGTGTACTGATCCCCTGGAGCGAGAAAGACCAAACCTGAAGCATTCAGAACACTGAAAAAAACCCCCATGACTTTAGGCTGCTGGGATGGTAATGGCATGTCACACTGAGGTTTCTGAATAAAATAAAGCTGTTAATAAATGACACACATGGTAATTTAGTATAGTGTTCTAGTGACACATTTGCATCTTTCTGCACCTCTCATAGATTAGAGGGGACTGTTGAACATTAGTGGGAACAAGATGCACCTCATATGCATGCTAATGGTTATAACTTTTTTATAGGTGCAATTTGTACCTGTCTCTCAGTGGATTCAGAAAGTGGTGCATGAGGAACAGATCGTTAAGCACCAGTAGCCAAGCTTTGCTAATTAGCACATCTTCAAGTGCCAGCTCTCTTTTGTCCACTGAGAGAGAATGTAAATTATGCTTATTTTTGGGCTTCTTGCGCAGTGTATTTCTTTGACTGGAAGGTAGAGACTGCACATTTGTAGTTTTCAGTTCTCATGATTAATTGAAGAACATGCATGGTTTATTCAAAAGCAGGGATGCTGCCAACAAGGATCTAATTGGTTAAATAAATAACCCTAAGCTTTTATTGCTCAAAGTTGTGGTTTTTTTTTTTTTATTGAATTTTTAATGCTATATCACCCTCCAAATCGGTAGCAATTAATGACTGATTTGCCTGAGGCTATCAATTTTTTTCCAATCAGTGGTAAATTGCTACGTTGATTTCTTTTGCTAACTTGTGGCTCACTTTATCTGTTCACTTGGTCACACAGTGTTGACTGTAAGAAACCACTGAAAAATAGCATCCAAATTTCAGCTGGTTTTAGTTTTTGTTTTACTCCTGAAGAAATATTTCGTTCTGTTCAGAAGAGTGATTATGAAGAACATTTCTGGATAGGGGAAACAAAAAGGAGGAAATGTTTTTTGAGAATTGCTTAGCATAGGTGGGATTCAAAAGCAGATAAGCATAAGAACCTTTTTTGTGAAAGAGGAGGAGGAATTGGAGCACTATACGATTTCATGGTCATAAGTAGTATCCTCATATCTGAATAGAGGTGTGCACAAAGAAGTGCTGCAGCATAGCACGGCAGGATTCTGACCAAGTGCTCAGAAGAAAAAGGGGTGAAATGTGCTCTGACCTATGCAAGGCACTAAAGGTCTTAAAAATTAGTTTGGAATTCCATTTCCTTTTATCTGTTTAGTTCTGTGAAAGATGGAAAACCATCTTTGACTGCTTTCTTGTACAGGAGTAAGATAGGTAACCATCTAGTTAATTATATCAAAGGCTTATTAAGAATGCTCATGAAAACATGAGTATATTTCTGAGAACTCCTAATTAAATAAAAATGCTTTTAAAACCAGAAAAATGCTTGATGTTATTGAATATTAGTGGATGATATTACCACACATAAGCAGTCACACATAAGCAGTCACAAAGAGATGGATAAATGCAGTAGGAGGAAGGAAAAGAAAGGCCAGGGAATTTTTATGGTGGCAAGTAAGACTGTGCGGGGGGAGGAAATGCTGTGTTTTAGAAAATCACAATATGGGAAGTGGGGAACTTCCCATTCCCATTAGTGGGTTCACTAATTCCTGCAATACAAGAACTGAGAGAAACTTGAAAGTCGATGATGCTCCAGACAGCAGTCAGCTCGTGGCACTTGCTGCCACGGGAGGTAGTGGTGACAGAGAGCGTCAGACGGGATCAAAAAGGGGTTTGTCAAATTCATGTACACCAGGTCCATAAATAGATACTAAAAGTACTGCCCTGCAACGTCTCTAATTCAAGAGCTTTGGATGCTGGAGGAGTAGGAGAGAGTAGGCTATAGGAATTGGCCAGGCCTGTGGTATTCCTGAGACACATCTCTTACTGCTGGGTTGGAGACACAGCTGTAGGCTAGACAGACCATTGGCCTGACCCTGTGGGGCATTTGCTGACTACTTAGAGATAACAGTATTGACATGTGGAACATTTTTAGCATTTAAACATTTAAGACTTTGACTAAATCCCTCTTCCTCAACCCATCAGTGCAAAGGGAATATGAGGTTCCCTCAGCTGCTGGCCATTGGAAGCAAAGGGAATATGAAGTTCCCTCAGCCACTGAAATTTTTTATACCACCATAGTTCCTAACCTGAATTTGAGATTGGCTTTGAGGGGAAAGGAGGTAACAATGCTTCTGCATTCTGGCAGTCTCTTAGCTTCCAGAGCAACCTTTTGGGATGGTTGAAAAAGTGGGTGTATCATAGACCAGCCTTGAGGATGTGCAGTGAGAAGATACCCAGAGTCTAAGGGGGGTGGGGTGGTGAGGAGAAAAATGTCACTTTGTCACCTTTCTTTCCTGTTTTTGCATGTGTATGTGATAATACTGTTGCCCTGAGAGAGTATTGGAGACTGGAGAAGTACTTTTGAGATTAAAGTAATAACAGTGCATTTTTTTTTTTTAGTTCCTGTGTTGATTTTTGTGCATTTGCACTTTCCATGCAGTCCTTATAAACTGTACTTTTTTTTTTTTTTTTTCTTTTTATTCCTTGTTGCTAGGTGAAAGACTCAAGGAAAACAAAATGAGAAGGTGACTACCTTGCCCATTTATTATACTCAGAAATGTTAGTTAGATGTCTGGAGGAAAAACCCAGACTGCATTCTAATATATCAATGGCATATGTTTACTTATAATAATAACAAGATAGCATTTATAGAAATAAATGTACTTTGAATCACTTAACATTTTTAACTCCATTTAAAAAAAAAATCCGCTGATGTAAGTCCATGATTACATTAAGAATGAAGTCTGTTTTCCTCACAGAGATCTAGTCAGGTTATAAAATATGCAGTATTTTTTTTTCAGTTGAATGAAGGGAAGTATTTCTTTATGTGGCTTTTATGAGAATTGAACAAGACTTTTGTACAAGTCTTATGAAGTTCACACGCATAAGCCAATCTAACTGGAAATGGACCACATTGAGAGGCAGTGCAGTACTGTAATCAGAGGTGAGGTTAGATGACTTGATAGATCTTTTGCATTTTTAATTTCTTTATAATTCTTATGACTCCAAGATGGAGTTTTGTCAGTGGAAGAAAGGTTGAAGAAAGATCGTAGAATCATAGAATCCCTTGGTTGGAAAGGACCTTTAAGATCATCAAGTCCAACTGTTGGTAACCACCACTAAACCACGTCCCTAAGCACCTCATCTACCTGTCTTTTAAATACCTCCAGGGATGGTGACTCAAACGCCTCCCTGGGCAGTCTGTTCCAGTGAACAGAAGATAAAACAGTGTGTACAGAAAAAGGAGTAAAGGTAGAATTTGTATGGTTTTCTTTAATATTTTTAACACTAATAGGTCTTTGTTCAATACATTGTTTTGGTTTTACCTATGATGAAACAAGTCTTTTTTTCTCTATGATGTAAATGTAGACAAATGAGTTAGCTACAGTCTGTGTTCCTTGCACATTCGGTTTTCTCGTATTATGAGATCTAAATCCTTGTTATCTTATAAAGAAACACAATAAATGAAACTAATGTTTGTTTAAACAAATAGTTTTGGATTGAGAGTCCAGAAGACCACATCATTTCAGCAGTTGAGTTGCTAGATGATCTCTTTGTGGCTTCTGAAATAAGCCACCTAGAATACAGCGTTCTACAGCTGTTTTTAAAATCTTACCATAGATACCGCTTTTAATTTTAAGATTTTGGCCATTACATCCACCCATGAAAGTAATTTCCAGGTGCTTGTAATCAGGAATTTGAGTTTCCTGCAATTTCACTCAAAGATGTTATCATCATGATATTAAAGATAAGATGAAGTCTTCAAACAGAAATGCAGTGGTACGGTCATGTCTGTGATCTTTTTCTTTAAAAGCCAGATCCTGGTGGTCCATGTATAGAAAATCTGCTGACCCCCCTTCAGAACAGACTTTATCATTATGAGGACTTGGATTGTGGATCGAGCCTATAGAGTGACAGGTGTGTGTACCAAGATTTATGTTGCTGTGCCTGTACATGAAGGTTATTGGCTGAGGAAACATACACCTCCTGAAGTGCAATAAAATATTCAGCATCTGTACTAAGTTCTGGCCAGCTGGCACCTGGAATAGAAAGCAAATAAACAAAACAAAATTTTGTTGCAACATGGTCCTTTGAAACAAGATAATAGGAACTTTCTTTAAAGAGATAATCAGAATGAAATAATTGGCAGGATGAATCAGTCACAGCAGCAATACAATTGAGGCTTATGAATCCAAAAGCATGCTGCCTGTCCGTATTTGCCCAGTAAACTTCAGTGTGGTCTGTGATCTTTGTATGTGGATATGCAACTGATAGTAATTTAAATCTGCTTTTTTTGACTAACATTTGGCCTTACATTTGTGGGAAGGATCCTAAAAACCATATTTATCATCAGACTAAAAGATGGCTGTGTAGATTTTATCATATTAAGTATATTGTTACCTCATGATGCTTATTGCCTACCATTAAACACACAGCAGTTTGGGGGTTTTCTTCTAAATAATTATTTTTTTCTAAACAATATTACAATCAGAAAGTTATAATGTTATTAGCAGTGCTGCAGAAATGCAGTGCTTGTTTGTGTAAGAAGGTTCATAAATAAATCTGACAACACTGATGTTTTTCAGTACTTTAAAATGAGGTTTGTGTAAGTATATCAAGTCTGTATTTTCTGTTCTGGACACTTTGTCTATTAATGCATAGCACTTTGAGATTCAGAACTTAAATGGAAAGTCAGGGTTTCCTTCCTGTGGCCACTGACGTGCCACAGGCCCATTGAGGCCATCACACAGTTGATTTTCGGCTGTAATCGATCAGCTGACGCTTGGCCATTCCCTGCTAGCTGCTACTGTGAGACGGTCCAGGTAGGAGGACTTAGTTTGTATTTCGTTACGTGATTTTTTTTTTTTTTTTCTCTCCTGATAAAATGGGAACAAGAGGCTTTTCTATCACTTGCCCATCTCCCTCCTCCCCATATCTGACAGATCACATTTATGCTATTGACCTGTCCTTTAAGGAGCAATTCTGTAGTGCTTGGCAGCTGATTGTTTCCACCTGTGTGAAATGGCAGTAACGCAAAACTCGGTTCCCTGTTTCTATGGGTTTATGTGAGTGCAGGGACAGCACTTTTCCACTCACCGTCTTACTGACTCTCTATCAAAGAGTTTGCCACAGAAGTTTTTAATATTTCGTCCTCAGTTCGGAGGCAATTATGAAGGAAATTTGCATCAGGCTCACAGCTAGAGTTTGTCTGTGGTTGCCATCGAAGTCCAGGGCCTCTCTGCTTACCTGGAAGGTTTGGGTTTTAACTTTTCTCCTCAAGTGTCCTCACAGCTTGTGCCACTCAGGACCCCACAAGAGATACCATATATGGTGATTGTACGTGACCAGGATAAGCATGTCAATTAACTGTACTTGAATTTTTATCTTGGATTTTAACAAAAGCAAGCCATATCTTACTTTTAATCTTCCCCTCTGATTTCTTCTTGTTAATTCTGGGTTTTCTTTTATTCGCCCTGTACATGTATGCACTCTCTTCTGGTTAGGGCGCTGCTGACTAGCCGAGTTGCAAGCTGGATGTACTGAATGCAAAACAAATCTATTAACTTAGTTCAGTGATGTGCAAATGCCTTTGCTGTTATTCTGCTGGACCCAAACTCTCTGCAAGTATAGCCATTTGGCGTGGTAGCAGTGTACTTTGTAATGCTCTGGGCTTTTGGAGAAATTAATTGCATTGGCTCCAGTGCCAGGCCAGCTTTGAGGTGTTTTTTTTTTTTTGTGGAGGTTGTTTGGATCTTTGCTAGAGCTATCAAGACCTCCAAGAACCTGTGTATTTATGAATGCTGAGAAGAACCAGAAGATTACAAGATACCTGCTAACTGGAAGCTAAAATCTGATTTGAAACTTCAAATACTAGCTTGGATTAAGTGATTTTAAAAGACTGCTTTTTTTAAAACAAACTATAATTTTCCTTTGAACTTCTAAGTTTAGTTTAGTTGGCAAGTTCTACTCTGGACGAAACTGGATGAAGTTTTTAGTAATAACTGCTATTTTAGTACTGGCAGAAATTCAGATATTGGCATATGCTATACTGTGCCTCCTTGAACCGTGACCTTACCGAGGCATTACCTCTCCGCATGGACTGTGTCAAACTTTGTGCATTCCTGTGACTGGCTGGTCTGGCTACTCTAAATATAAAAGCAAAACTTGTGCTTGTAAGTTCCCTAATTCTTTTAAAGTAGGAAACAGCTGTTTTGAATAAATCCATTCAGTGGTACTCTTTTTTTTTTTCTTTTTTTTTTTTTTTTTATTCCAGTGATATGTTGGCATGCTTTCTTTAATGGATAACTGCTTCTCAGAATGCAGAAAGTTAATAGTTTGAAAAGATTAATATTTGTATTAAATAATTGGCTGATATACTTCATTTTTCTAATTCTCATTATGATTTTTATTATTGACAAATACTAAGTATTTTTTTTTTTTAAAGTACAAAAAAGAGTTTGGAAATTGTGATTTTTAACCTTGTTTTGTGTGGAATGAGCAGCCTGTTCCATTGGTGGAGACGTATTTTGGATATTCTGACACTGACTTCAGTCAGGAGCAAGTACGCAGCTGAATGCACTTAGGCCTAATACAGGGTATTGTTAGTACATCCTTAATGCTTTGACACTTTCCCAAATTTATCAGCTGGAAATCATGAGGCAAATGGAAGTGGTTTATTACTACCCTATGATAATTGCTTCTTACATCCCTGCTTCTTGCTTTCTAGCTTCAACAGCATGCGGTTGGTATTCTGTACATGTATCTTTTGGGTTGTACTTGTCTCTTCCTCAGACACATACAGTGGATTTACTATGTACCTCAATATTTTTCTGAAATGTCTGTTTGGAAAAGAGATGTTTGCTCTGATAAGGAGGGGATAAGAAAGTAGAGTCTAGATACAGAGACTTGTAACTTCTATGTTTTAGGCTAATTGCATAACGGTTTCACGCAGAAAACCAGTTGACTCAAGGGGAAAAATGCAGGTCAAAAAAAGACTTTAAAAAAGTCTTGGTGAAGAGAAGGTTTCTGGGGGTATCCTTTTGATTGCATGATGAGAATGAATGCTCAACACCTGTATTCTTTACTTCTTTTTATTCCCAGTATCAGTTTGTTTCAGCATATTTTTTAAAAATGCCGGCATGTAAGGAGTTAAGAGTACAATGTACTTGCCTTGAGTTTGTTATGGAATGCTCTTTGTATTAGAAATTAATAGATTCCAATCTGTTTTCATGAAATCAAATACTGTGGGTACATAGCCACTTCCGGTGAGACAGATTTTTAAAAATGGAAATAGAAATAAATTTACTTTTCTTATTATACATATCTCAGCAAGTTTGTATTTTCTGTAATTGTATAAATTGTAAGGTGTTACTCGGTTTGGCTCTGTGCCTTATAAAAGCCTGCCTGTTCCTGTTTTTCATAACAGAAGCCAAGATGGGCAGTTTAGCAGGCAGTCTCTAAGCTGGCAGAATGACAGCTTTATAGAGAAAAACGCTTCAGATGCATAAACGATGAGCAAAACACTTTTTTTATTGACACAGGGTAAGTTCAATGCATAGGAAATGCAAGTTAAAGATAACTGAGTAACACCTCTTCTTTGCAACCTTCAAAGTAGCCATTGCATTGAAAACTCTGCTGTGTTAATGTACAGAGAAACAGTCCTGATGTGGTATTTAACTGCCGTACACTTATAGTAGCAAACCATCTATGACTTTTCATGCTAGATGGTAACACTGTCTTAGAAGATACACAGGGAATTTGTGTGGCTGTGTCTTAGCTTAAAAGCTGAAACAGGGCAAGTTATGTAGTTCCTGTCTTGAAAAGAAAAATTGAATTGAAACTGGAAATGTTGAGGTGTATTCTCATACACAGTCATCTAATAAATATGTAACATTTTATTTTAAGTCACTTCAAGGCAGAGACAAACCTTTCTTTTAATATCTTAAAATGGTTTATTTTAATGGTTTTGGTGTTTTGGGTTTTGTTTGGTTTTGTTTTTTTTTTTTGATAGTCGTCAATGTTACATGTTATGTGAATATTTTGAATGTGTAACAAATACAGTAAGTAACTTCACTGTTTTATGCAGGAAGAGCATTATAGAAATAAAGAGGGATGCTAGTGAAGACTTTTACATTGCTTACCTCTTTTTCAAAGAGAAAGATCTAGAGGAAGGAAATATTAGATTCCTCTGTTCCTGGCTTAGCAAAAAAATAATGTGTTGTTGTATAGAGGTATCGGACCATATTTTTATGTAAAAAACGGTTTCCTGGTGACAGTCTTATAAACTGTAAAGCCTGGTAGAATTGTTTTGTTTCTTTGCTTTAAGGTACCCGGAGGAGCTGTGTTGTGTGGCCTTCCTGGCATGTCCTGTGGGACGTACCGGGCCTTGCCCAGGTGCTGAAACCAGGGACGTGAGCATCCAGCGCAGCCGCCCGCTGCCTGCTCTCGCCTGGTGTTGTCCCTTCCGCAGCAGCTAGGTCCCGTTCTCTCGGTACTCCTCATTTTAACTTCTGCTGAGGGTGATCTTCTGCAGCCCTTCCAGATGCAGAATTTATTAGTTTATTGAACTACGCTAGTTAAATCTCTATGGTATAGAAGAGGTCATCCTATCTGAAGCATTGCTTATTTCTAAATTAGAACTGGTCGTTTCTAATTGTACAAGCCTACTGTGCTGATCACTGTGACTCCAGTTCCATAGGATGACTGGCTGTTTTCCTAATATTAATCAGCTACATCAAATAGAACATTCTACTGAGGTTATTGAAATCAATAACTGAAATGCTTAGTGCTGAACACAGAGATGAGATTTTTGTGATGTTTTAGAATGTTTTTCATTGGGATATGCATACAGTTGTCTCTCTTTAATGAGTACTTCATTAATATGGAATCACTTCACCTTCATTGTTGAGATTATCTTTAATCTCTGTGGTATAATAACAGTAGCATAAATAGGAAATAAGAAGTTAAGTCTTGTTTCTTGCTTAAAGGGATTTTTGACTTATACTGAAAGAAGAATTATTTTCTCAATATGAAGAATTTTACTAAGCATCTTCATCTCCTATCGCTTGTTGATGCTTTTCCTTTTTAAGGATTTAGACTAATTTACTAGGAATTTTAATGTAGGAGGATAGGCTCTGGCAAGTGTGTAAAGCCATGATACTTCCTTTTATCCTGGTAATTTTATTGTTGTGTTTTGTTGCCATATGCAAATTAAGTTTTAATCAGTTAATACAGCTTTTTATCCACAATCCAACAATATATTTGTGGTGTTTTGCTTTTATGAAAAGCAAACCTTTTTATCTTAGGCAGTGATAACTCTTTAAAGATAATATCCTTTAACATAAACAAAGCTAATAGATTCCATTTCTTCTCCAGCATTTCCTGGGTTTCACATTTGTACTGGTAGCTGAGGTCATTCTGCCATTTTCTGGTGGTTCCCCTTCTGACATGTATCACTTACGTTGGGTCACTCGGATTGCTTACAGGGCACTCCATTGCTTTGAAATATATCCATTTAAACTGTTTATTTTCTATATGAGTGTGGTCGCTGTAAATATTGTATGCAGATTTTTATGAAGGATATTTTATTACTGAATATTTTTTTTTTAAAAGTAATTATCATATGAGGTAGTCTCTGTCATGAATCATAGAATCGTAGAATGGTTTGGGTTGGAAGGGACCTTAAAGATCATCTAGTTCCAACCCCCCTGCCACGTGTTTGTGCCCTCAAGTAAAGAACAGAAGGGAGATCCTTAATAGTGAAGAGCAGTAATGAGAACTGTCCTGTTAATCGCTGTGGAAATCTGGAACAAAGCAAAATGTTTCTACCTTAAAACAAAACAATGGATGATGAATGGAAGGACGTACCCAGCAATAATGAGAGAAGTCTGTCTTGTGTTGTAAACAGCAATGCTTATGCTATGTTTTTTTTAAGGCATTAGCAGAGTAGCATAGGGAGGGATAGGTGAAGAGTGAAGGGGTTTGCGGATGCTGACATGCAGCTTCTCTTAAGAGAGATTGAGTGGGAGGAAGGCCTGATGATAAATTAGCAGCAGTGGCTGCTTGCAAAGGCAAGTTGGAGGTAAAATTTGCCGTTGGTTTCAGAAGAAGAGAAAGCAGTCCGTGTAGGCCTTGAAAGTTGTGGGTGTTTTTTTTAAGCACAGCTGAAGCCTTCGGAAAGAGGATGGAAATAGTATCTTTGTGTAAAAGATGTGCTAGGAAAATGCTTGTTTACAGCCATGTATCTGAATGGATAATAACAGGCCACAACTGTGTTTCTTGGTTAGTGAAGGATGTTGCAGTAATGGCACATCCTTTGCATTTCACCCCTCGAGCATCTTTTGCATAGATGGATATGAAAGACCAGGCTTTAGAAAATGTCTATGGAAAGATTATTCATACATTAGATAAGAGACGTTGAGTTTCACCTGCTTTGTGTCTTCTGGCATGTGAGAATTGTCTGCATGTAGTGTTCCCCACCCTGATGTCTGTCCATGGCCTTAATCAGCAAGAGCCTCCAGCACATAAAAATATCAAGCGACTTTGACAACTGTCCTGTTTGTGGAAAGCATATGTTGCACATTACTCTCACCTGTTGAGGAAAGGTAGTGGAGATGGCGGGAGAACGGCTGCTTTAGAAAAGTGGCTACTGAGGTAAGAAGTCACTTGCAACTGCATTCTGAAAGAGGAATGTCCTTTTCCCTTTTAAAAACCGAAACCCCCAAACCTGGAAAAGATTTTAGATTTTAAAAATATTAAGAATTCAAGTGCTTTTAGGGAATTACGCCTCCAGGAATTACAGACCTCTAGGATATTGTTTCATTTCTCAGGGAATTTTCCCAAGAGGTAAAATGCTAGTCATTTTACAGTGTATTTGGGTAAACTTCTTAATGTTTTCAGTTTGTATTCAACTATGGGATTTTGTAATTTAGCAGTATTTGCATTTATACATGTTTTCAACATTTCTTTTAAAAACCTTTCCTTTTCCTGTATGCAAAAAAAAATTTACGAAAGTGAGAAAATCTGTTGATCTAATCTGCACGAAGAGAAAGGTAAACGTCTTTAAACTGATGTTTTCTTTAGAATAAAAATGTATTATGGTATAAACTTGTGTGCCTTTATTATTACAGCTGGGTCAGCTTAAACTTGTTTCTGCCTCAGGTTCCCTTCTTCCCTCTAACCTTTTGTGCCTTGAGCTCGCTCGGCCCATGGGAAGTCTGGCACAAAGGAGGAGGACACTGGCAGTGTTTGGATACGTGTTCTGAATATTTCTAGATGTCCCAGCTGTCCTCAGGTGTTCTTGATATACATAGGAGGAGACGAGCTCTAGTACTTCTTGTTAAACGTTTTGCCTTTTTTTCTTTTTCTTCCCCATTTTACTTTTCAAGAGGAAGGAAGTTTTCTTTTGCTTCACATAGCCTTCTGTTCATCTAGTGAAGTGCTAGACTGTTGATAACTCTGACCAGTGCTTAGAGAAGGTTTTAAACTATGAAGCAGTTTCTATTTCCAGCCATTTTGCTGGAGAGTTTAGCTTTTTCAAAATCCAAATTGAATAGCTTGTGTTCATGTCAGGAAAAAAGCAGATTCTTCTACGGCTTCTAAATATCATGCTGAGAGCTGCAACTGATTTAAATTGAAGGTTCAAAAGAACAACAAGGTTTATTGTAAACAGTGGCTGAGGGTAAGCAATGCATTTCGGGCACGTGAGAGGTGAAGAAGCTGTCCTATCATCACTTATCTAGCAGCTGAGAGAGGTACAAGTAGTGCTCAGGAATTCTGTAAAAGAGAATACAAAAGAGTCATTGCTGGTATTTTTCTCTGTGCTCAGGAAGGCATTTTTGCTCTGCGTTTACAGTCTGAGGGTTACTAGCTGGGGAAATAATTTAGATCAAACAGAGCGCACAGTGGTCCTTGACATTAGGCCATTGTTTTTTCATGGTTTTGGTGGAACAGCTGCTTTTTGTAATCAGATCTCAGTAAATTGTAATTTGTAACTGGCGCACTGAGAGTGGATTAGTTTAAACATCTTGATGGCAATGTGGTTAATCCCATGAGCTGATTCCTAGTACTTTATCATTCCTGCAAGTTTAATTTTGGGTTTTTGGGGGGGAGGATTTTTTGTGCTTGGCACAAAGATTGTGGCCCTTTCTGTGCCTCTTTTTGCAATATTTGCTTCTTGCAATTAATAGAAAGTGTTATCTGTTCTGGTTAACACCTTTCTTGGGTTTTGTTGTTTCTGTCCCTCTATTCTTATCTTCAGTTTCCAGATTCTTCTGAGTCATGGCTGCTGCTTTCGTATTTTTCCACTTTTGTCTGAAGATGTGCCGTTTATCAATGGCAGTGTTCATAGTAGGATCTATAGTATTCAGATCCGCATAAGGAAGGGACTTTGACTTTCCCAGTCCAGGAACAGAAGCTTTAGTGAAGGGAACTGTTCTGTGGGGTGACTTTGTGCCTTGACTTGAAATGCTCCTGAGGTTCTGAATTTCAGTATCCTAGGCCAGCATGAAGCAGCGTCTCTGGAAACACCTTCTCTGGTAGAAGTCGAAATGAAAATGCAGTGTGCGGATGACTGGATTTTAGAAAACTAAGGTTCTCTAAAATCTTGCCTTGGGACTTTTGCTGTTGTTTGTTATTTTAATGTAAACTGCAACCTTTTATTCTTAAAAGAAACATATTTGTTCATATGAGTTCTGAACTAATTATATGTGATGCTCATAATTAGGGATGAAAGAGATTTTGCAATTTTCTAGTGACTGATTTTTCCCGTTGTTTTATAATAAGATACTTTAGGAGTTTCATATAATGGTTTGAATGACTATAAGTGATTCTATCATTGCTCTACTTTATATACATGTATATAAAATGTACTTATATATCTAAAATGTATTTATATACATGTATATTCAGCCCAGAAGGCCAACTGTACCCTGGGCTGCACCAGCAGCAGCGTGGCCAGCAGGTCGAGGGAGGGGATTCTGCCCCTCTGCTCCACTCTGGTGAGACCCACCTGGAGTCCTGCATCTGCTCTGGGGCCTCAGCACAGGAGAGACACGGAGCTGTTGGAGCGGGGCCAGAGGAGGGACACAGGGATGATCCGAGGGCTGGAGCAGCTCTGCTGTGAGGGCAGGGGGAGAGAGCTGGGGCTGTTCCGCCTGGAGAAGAGAAGGCTGCAGGGAGACCTTCTAGCAACCTTCTAGTCCCTAAAGGGAACTTGTAAAAAAGATGGGGCCGGACTTTTTAGTGGGGCCTGCTGTGACAGGACAAGGGGTAATGGTTTTAAACTAAAAGAGGGGAGATTTAGAGTACATAGAAGGAAGACATTCTTTACACTGAGGGTGGTGAAGCCCTGGCACAGGTTGCCCAGAGAGGTGGTGGAGGCCCCATCCCTGGAAACATTCAAGGCCAGGCTGGACGGGGCTCTGAGCAACCTGATCTGGGTAATGGTGTCCCTGCTCACTGCAGGGGGTTGGACTAGATGGGCTCTGGGGGTCCCTTCCAACCCCAAACTATTCTGTGATTGTGTATGTATGTTAGAATACTTGCCTTTTAAGGGTGATGGGAGATGATGTTAGAGATAGTACCTGCATTTCTTTCTCTGTTTCAGCGCAATTTACCTATCCAAGCACACATCATAAAATTAAATGTCCATCTCTTTGGTTTAGGATTGGTGGCAGTGTTTTTATTTCTGCTTGCTTTTGCTTACCTGCTCCTTAGTATTAAAATTGATGTTCTAGAAAATGGGAAAAGAGTGCAACAAAAAGGGATGCTGGCATCCATAGAAATAACTATAAATACTGCCTCCTTTTGTAGCTGGAACTGACCCAGTTTTCTTGGGACTTTAGTGAGAGTTTAGTAAAAATAAATGCTGGCTAGGCTTAAGGGATGATTTTCATTGAGTTGCAGCTTTCTATTATATTTTAAATGTATTCCTTCTTTTGGTTCAGTTTAATAATCCATGACATAGAAGTGGTTCTTAGAGCTGTTTTCCAGGACTAAGTTATGGGGTTTTTAAATGAAAAATCAGGAGGGAACTCAAAGCTTGCAATCTGCAGAATGAAGTACTAGCATTTTAAAACAGTTTTTGGTTTGAACATCTGTTGGAGAAAACTCTTTGCCTTCCAAAGTGTGACAGATGATATATTTAAAAAGAATTTCAGAAGAGTTGCCATGATATTTGAAGTTTAATTTGACCAACCTTACTATTCAGAAAAATGTTTGAGAACTCCAGGGAACAACTTACCTTTGTGTTTTGTTGCTCTTTGAAATGAGAGCTTGGGTGATGATCCAAGATAAATAATGAATTACATTGCAAAATTAGATTATTAAAGGAGTGCAATAAACCACTGAAAAACCTTTTAAGAGTGGGCCATGAATTAAGATTTTACTAGAATAATTCTGTTTGAGAGATGAGATGATTTATTGGGAGTGATGATGTGTTAGACTTCAGAGATGCTCATTTGCTACTTTTATCCTATGTCTGAAGTTCAAGAAGTCCAATACCTGCAATACATTTCAAAAAAGAATCATTCCTGCAGTTTATCTTTGAGCACAAGTATTACGTCTTCTATGGAAAGGGGAGAACATCCAGTATTTCAATAAATAGGATTTTTCATCTTGGTTGATTTTCTTGAGGTTCAAGCATAATTATTGCTTTGTAAACAAGAGTTTACCCACATCTTCAGGTAAGTCTGTCTTGTCTAACTCTGGAACCCCATTTTGATGAGTAGGGAAGGAATTGAAATGATGTAACTTGCCTGAACAGAGCAAGCTGTCAAAATCCATCCAGGAACCTTCTTATGCAACAGATAGTTCTCCCCCTGTTCTTTATCTTGCATCTCATTTGTTTCAGAGGGCCTTGTTGCATTTTGTAATATATAAATAGAGCCATTTTGTGAAACAGATGGTTTAAAAATAGGACTGTCTGAGAAGAAAGATGGAGCAGATGAATGTTTTTCTGCCATAGGATGAAATTATTGGAAATGTTGGATTCAGTAAAAATCCACTTCCCTCACTACCTCTTCCAGTATTTTAAGGGCGAGCTTCATCTGTTGCACAGTACCAAGTGTCTTGCTTTCTGAATGTCTGTCAGTATTTCTTACGAGGTGGAGAACTGGCTTCCTCATTAGTCCTTTGGGAGTAATTATAGGTATTGAAAGGCTGAAGCTGGAGTTGAATGAATTCCAGTCTTGTTTGTTTGGTGTTTTGTGGAGACCAGTGGGAATGCTTATAGTGACCTGAATGGAATTTTTACCATGGCTGCTACTCTCCAACTCTTCTTGTTCCTTTGCCATCGAGGGGACAGCTCTGGCATCCTTAACCATTTTTTTTATTTTTCTCTAGGGAGGTGGACCACACATCGGAAACAGTATGTCTGTAAAAAATAGACTGAAAGAAAACAAAAACGACTCCCCTTTCTTATGTTGGTGCAAATGAAGGTGATATTCCTTCTGAGGCAATTTCTGTAGAGTATGTTCTACAAAAGGGGTGGGAAACTTAAAAGTTATTGTTCTGAATTTTTCCATCTTTTCCTTTCTTTGAATTGTTGACACACAGGGGCAAGTAAAAGAGCATTAATAAAGCTCTGACATAATCTATTTGAAGGAAAACAGGCTAATGCAGAATGGGAGAATATGCCTGAAGGAATAGACTTTGTCCCTGTGCAGTATATAACATACATAGTTAGCAGTGCTAGGTGGGCAATGATCTTGAGTTTTTATACAAGTTTCCCCCCAAGATTTCCACTATGCACTTTGGGGAGTTGGAACAGCGATGCTGTTGAACAGCACTAATTGCTTTTATTGACTTTGCATCCTGTTGTACAGATGGGGTGCCTGGGAAATGAGCTTGTTAATTTTGCCATGCTGCTGTCAAAAGACTTTGATATTTCTAAATGTGTCACTCAATAGGCTATAGAGAAAATGTTGTGATGACTGTAACTTTCTTCTTTAACTTTCACTTATTAACTTTAGCTTTTATTGAGAAAGCTGATTTTAAGTTACAAACTGCAACCAAAGCCATGAACCTGAAAAAACAACAGATGTCTTAATTCCTAGTGATAGACCCTCTGTTAAAAATTGTAGTAAATTCTACTGTATTAAAAAAAAAAAGGAAACCATAATGCACATGGCCTACCCATCAAATTTTTAAGTGACCAGTTGTGTGTAATGGGTCTTCTGATTTACAAATGTTTCAAGAGATGCAGAAATGAGGCATGAATTGTGACTTTGTCAGGAAAAAGCAAATAGCACTGTCTCTTGTTGCAGTTTTAAGCATGTAAGAATGTGTAAAGCAGAACAAGATACTTGGTGCTGAGTTTATTAACCTCCCACTTGATGATTTGCCTTATCCTTTCCATTTCAATATTAGTTTTGATTTCCTTCAGTTATTGAATAATATTGAATATTTTTATTGAATAATATTGAATAATTTTATTGAATCTCCTCTTCTCTCCTCTGCCGTAATGCCTGCCTCTCAAATGGGATCTGCTTTTGCATTTACAGGCTATGCAGTACTTTAACATTAATGTTACATATGAAAATGATGTGTTTTCTTGACTACCCAAGATAAAAGCAGATGATGCTTATACTCTCTAAAAAAGAAAGGCAGCCTGTATACTTAAAACCAGTCTATCAAGAAGTATTATTGCTGTCTTTCATTGTTAGTATTTTTCTGAGCTGCCATTTAGTGGATAAGAGCATAAGAAATTACTGAGCCACAGGAGTATAGCTTCTGCTTTTTGTTTTGTGCCTATAACCTCTGTTCCAACTGCTCTGAGGTATATCACCAGCCTGCCGTAACAAGATGTGTGTAATAAAGTAAACCTAGAGCGCTCATATTTATTTTCCGTGCTCTCTTTGATCTCTGCCTCCAGAACTGCCCAACTCTGTGTCCCAAACCACAGTGACTGTCTTGATGGTCTCTTTGCTCTACCTACTTTGAGACTTCAAGCACAAAGTGCAGGGCCTATAGGTCTTCTGGGAAATAACATCTTCCAAGAAGGGAATAGAGAACCCTCTCCCTTTTCTTCCCAGTAATTTCTAGTAGTAGTATAAAAAACAGCGTGAAAGATCTCTTTCTGGAAGCTGGTAAAGAAAATTGTCTTCCAGATGTTGCTGAATCTGGACCATGCCCTTAAGAGGATTTTTCAGGGAATAAGCAGGGACTGTCACATAGGTTAAAGCTGTATAATATTTGGAGCCCGATTTTAAGTAACTGGGGGAGACAGTGGCATGCAGAGCGTATTTGGGCTCTCAGAGACTAGGTTCTCCAGATGCAACACAGTTAAGACTGTGAATTGAATCTTGACTCTATTATATCGCTAGAGGAACCACCTGAAGATAACTCTTTGCATCGAAATGCGAGGACACAAACAAAAGGAAAAGACACCTTTTGTTTTTTGTCATCTTTTGGCTTTATTTGGACTGGCAATGGAGGCTAATGGTAGCAGATAAACTGGTTTTGGTTTCTTTCCACTGCTGAGAGAGGAGTGGGGGATAAGAAAATAGACAAAAATGAAGTAGGGGCTGTGTGTGTGGGAAGCTTACACAAATACTGTGGGGTTTTGTTTGTTTGTTTTGGGGTTTTTTGCTTGCTTGGTTTTTTTTTTTTTTTTTAAATAGATTGTCTTTGGAGAAGAAGTGATTTTTCTATTAACAGCAAAGTATAGTGCTGAAACTAGTTCAAACAATTGCATCATTTTAAGTTGATTAATACAGAACAAAAAAAAAAAGCTTCTACAGTGTCTGGTGAAAACATTGTTGAGTGCCCTGCTAGGATGCTAAAGGCTTACAGTAAGTCAAGGTTGCATATTTACAAGTAACTTCTCCCTTTTAGTTAAGTCCTTCCCATTGTTTAAAGGAAGGAGAAGTTTGAGTTAGAATTCTGTTCAATCAGAGTGTTCATTGCTCAGAAATTCCTGAGGGAGAGAACCAGTTGGACCTGCTGGATGTGCAAAGGGATGTGCGCTTCTGGGCCAGCACTGACTGCATGGCGGCAGGATGGCAGAACACAGAGCACAGGTCCCAACCCTGAGGAGGCAGAGGTGCTACGCACAAAAAGGGACAGAAATAGTCCTCTATTGTGGCAAGAGGAATTAGGCATTTCTGTTAATCTGTTAACAGGCAATTCAAAAGGATCTTTGTGGCTAATCAGATCTCTGGATGAGAGAATAAGAATGCTTCCTTAGGAGAAGGTCACAAGGGAGCTATGTAAAGTATCCCTGCAGCTTGTTCTTTAAATTATAAATAAAAAAAAAAAAAAATCTGCAGATAACTGCCAACACCC
>KL265827.1:0-23382 GCA_000699545.1 Podiceps cristatus | reverse complement strand
AAGTGAATTGTGTGTAATATATTCCTCGTCCTTGTGAAAGCAGTGGCTTCACCATGAAATCTTTTTCTTGAGAGAATCAAAATAAGAACAACAATGAAAAAAATAAAAGCAACCCAAAATGATCTTAAAATGCAGCTGCATTTGATCTGGAGCTACAAGCAATATTTATATGCACATTTAGTGCACAGTGTAAGATGAGCAGAAATTTGAAGTGGTCTGGGAATTTAAATATGCTTTCTTATTTCCTGATGCTTTCACATTTTTGTTCAGATTCATCTCATCTGCAATAATGATTGTAAAATACTACAATTATTTTCAAAAGTATATGTATTTTTTTTTTTACCCTATTACTTTAATGTTATTCTCTGTAAATCCCATTTTAACATTATTTTTATCTGGGATAATTTAGTAAACCCTTCTGTGTGGTCTAATTTTCTTCTACAATCTCTATGTATCAGTACTGCCTCCAGCACAATGTAATGTGAGAGCCAAATTAATTTGTTTTGAAAAAGTCAGACCTTGGGGTAGAAAGTTAGAGAGTAAGTTAAGATGTGGGGTGGGTAAAAGCTATGGCAAATGCAGCACAGGCACCAAGTGTATATATTTAGTCAGTGGTAGAGCTGGAACCTTATCTTAGACAAAGCATGATTATCTCTCAGATTTATCTGCGGTGCAGGTTTCTCTTCACTTTGTTGCATTGTTTTAAGCTCTCTTGCCTTTGAAGAAGGATGAGAACTTTGGAACATGGTAACTTTTCCAGCAGTCTTGTTTGTATTTCTGAAGGGAGTACTAGTCCTAACATCAGGATTTCCATATCAAGTTTGGGTGTGTCTTAGTTCTTTCTTCTCCTTGTTTGTGCTATTTATTTCCCGCACTTGTTCTAGGAAAATTTTAGGGATTTGCTCTGGTGCAGATGCTCTAAATCAAATGCCTTTTTCTTATAATTACAAGTGATCAGAAACGGCGGAATTGTACAAGTGCTTGCAGACAGGGCATATATCCTCCCATCCTGTCCTAGTAAGCAAAATCTTCTGTGTCACAATTCAAGTTGTTGAATATTCCTAAAGGCATTTCTAATGGGAGTTTCCTGTTTATTGGGCAGTTTGCTGCAGTTAGTTCTGTATGTGATACTCATTTATACTATTAACTTGTGAATTAACATTTAAATTGTAGCTTAGTGAATATTCAAAGATAATGAGAACTGATACCAGATACTGATATTAACGTTGCATTTTGATAAATTCCCCTCAGGATAACGTTCTTAATGTGTCTGCATAGTTTTCTGTAAGTTCTCCCAGCCCCTTGAGTGCGAAACCTCCAGATCATCCCCAGCACCAGCTACCAAAACCTCTTCCTCTCTTTTATGTTATGTTTTTACATGAAATGGCTATCTGAAGCAGACTTGAAATACAGAAGCAAAACTGGATCCATGTGTTCTTTTTCTGCTGCCTGAGAAGAACATGTAGGACATCAGTGTGGTGAATGCATGTACTTCATGCTCTACTTAGTGGTTTAACTTTAAAAAAACCCCAGACTCCAAAGTGAATGTAATATGGCACTTGAAAGTAAGCATTGATTCTGTGAAGATTGGAGATGCTGGAGGAGGGCAAGGAGGGCTCTGAAAGGAAGTTAGCTGTGGGCACAGTACAGAGCAGTTCTGAGATCTGCTGCCTGCCTTGCCATATAAGCCTAGTGCACAGCAGGGAATAGTAGATGTTTTCTTTTAATGGCAGCTTATGATCAACTAGGCGTTGTAATGAGATTCTTGACAGAGTTCTTACTGTACATTAAACTCTTTTCCTTCCTTAATTTTGTTAGTACTGAACACAAGGAAAAAAAAAAGTCTGTTGAGGAGGAGCTTGGAAATTATTATGTGTATCCTCCCTGGGATGATGCCCAGGACTAAAGTGTTTACCTCTGTCTTCATGCTTTGCCTGAGGCATTTGTGATTGCTTCAGCACTCCGAGCAGCCGGGGAGATGGGAGTGTGCATGCATGTTGGGTGGCAAAGGGAGGGATAGGCTGCTATAAGAATGCCAGAGCAATGAATGCTTTCACTGCTGATGGGGAAAACATTTGCCCCTCGGTAAGAGTATTTCAGACAAGTCTTGGATTACATCCAGATCACAGCCACCATATTCTTGCTATCTCTACGGTTACCTAGGGAAAAAAAAAAAAACCACAAAAAAACCCAAAAAAACCAAACAACCCCCCCAAAAAAAACCCCAAAAAAACCCAACACCCCCCCCCCCCAAAAAAAAAAAACCCCAAACCCCAAAACACAGCATTTGACTTCATGCTGAAGAGACTAGAAGAACTAAGAAGCTTGCTGGGGGAAGGGGGAAGCATCTATCAGTTTGCAATTTATGGTACCAGATGGACTGTGCTGTGTGGTCTGGCTCTGGAGATGGATATGTTAAGTTTTGTCTTTCTCTCATGCATGCTGAGATGGAAGAAGGGAAAGCATTTGTCATTGAAGGAGAACAATGGAAGCCAAAAAAAAATTGAGGCAGAATATGAAAGCACTGCAGATTAAGAAACTTGTTAATTCTCTCTTATTCTTATATCATAAACAGATTTGGCCTAGGAACTGAAATTGCCTGAAGCTTGTTGATGTGTTGCACCAACCTCCCCTTTCCCCCAGTATTGTTTAAGAACTCTCCCCCTCATGTGAAAAAGCAAACTACAGATCTGTTTGTTTTTTCCTGATACATCACAATTGAAATTAATAGAATTACCCAGGATTTAACATGGTCTCATGTCTTTAAAACGCGTTGGATATGATCTCTCTAAATCATTTTGGAGCATTTAGACTAACAAAGTGGATAAGCCAGTTTGTGGAATAAGCCGACATGCGTGAAAACTGGCACAGTTAAACACTGTACATTGTAATGGCATTTTGTTGGGGTGTTATTACTTCAGCTGCACAATTATGGGAGCCTGCTGCATATTAGCAGATGCTTTCCTCATAACCTCAAGCTATATGCACTGAGTTATTTTCTTCTTCAGACTATCATCTTGGATACTCCCAGACTACATACCTTTCTTTTCTTTTTTTCTTTGTATCAGCACATGCTGTAGGCAATAGTGAGTGTAATACTTTCTGCATTGTTAGGCAATGAGCAGTATCAGCAGCTGCAATATTCAGGATTAGTTGTTTCGTTATTATTTGGCATCTGCAGTACCTACATGAATCTGTTCAGTCCTGTTTCTCCAGAAGGCAGCTGGGCTCTCTGACTGAGAGAGCGCGACCATAATGCTTTCCTGAAATTGTCACTATACTCAGGAGTTTACTCTTAATTGGAACTGCAGTTTTCACAATGTATTTTCACTGAGATACATAAAAACTTGCATTTTATTTAAAGAAACTGGGATCTGTTAAAACCCATCTTCACATTTTACAATACTGAAATGGGGACAGAGCAAGGTTCTCTAGGCTGTACCACAAATCAGTTGCTGGGCCAGAAATATAATCCAGGTCTCATAACCCCAAGCTTCATCCTTGGTCCACTAGCAAGCAGATGTCTCTGAATTAAGTATGCTACGGAAAATATACCAGCTGGTATCCTGCAGTACAGAAAATTCCTTCTAGAATAGTAAATAAAAACTAGGGTTTTCCTGAGGGTTGTGGACTTTTTTTCTCTAAAAGGTACCTGTTATCTATGCCTTATTTGATTTTTTTAAAACTAGATTGAAAGGTTCACTGGCTTTTCCAAAATGTCAAATAAAATGTAATATTTTATGGTTACATATATAAAGATGCTTTTATTCGGGACTTCTCTTCGATGATACCCAGTTTTGGTTTTACCTTTCTTAGCATACTTGCCGCCTTTGGAAAGTAAAGTAGCTGCATACTGGATAAGGAAGGAAAGGGAGCAACTATCTGGTTTCATGCAGACTAAACACATAGATTACAGAGTATTCTGTTTTGCTTATTTTTCCTAAACTGGCATAGACATTGAAGAATTTAAATAGTGATCAATGAGATTTAAGATTTACATGCTAACATCAATTTTGAGCTCGTGACTTAAATTTGAGAATCAGATAGATAGGACATGAAATTACTTTGGCAGAATTCTAGAGGAGGAATAAGGTTTTACTCTGTGGACAGTCATTCTTATCAGGGTGGGTGGAGTGACATCGAGACTACTTTTCTTACAGGTGAAAACTGTAGAAGAGGTAGAAGCAGTACAGTGTTGCATTTTGGGGAAGACAGGAAATTTCTCAAGAAGAATGTTGCATGGTAGCCTTCCTGCAATATTAAACCCTGCCCCCAACCCGAACAAAACAAACAAACAAAACCCACAACGCATCTGTTGAGTTCATTTTAAGGACACCCATAAATGCTAGAAACATTTATTTTTATCTAAGTCATGTAGACATGCACACAAATAAATTTTGTGTACATTATGCTACGGTGTTTAATAACTCTCTTCATTGATTTTTGTTATGAAGTTGATTTTGCTGGTCATGAAACAGCCTCTTGTGTTGTCATTGCTAACACAACTTGGCTGAAAGGTGCTAAAAGCTGTTATTCTTGTCAGTATCATAAAACTAGAAGTCTGACTGGATTATCAATCCAATGAACTTCAGATTCAGGAAACCAAAGAAGAGTTTGGAGACATGTAGACAGCAATACCAGTGGCAACAGAGCACTTGAAATATCCTATAGACTTCAGTTGTAAGACCAGAAAGGCACAAGGATAAATGGTGTCACGCTCAAGAACAGGTATTTTCAGAAGAGTTTTGCTGTCAAATTCAAGGAGATCAGAGTTGTATCAGAACTGATTTATTTTAAATAAAAATACTTAGTTGTGTAATATGCAGAAAGTTGGATAAAGGCCATGTTTTTCCTGTTCTTTGAAGTCTTCATGAAAAATATGACTTCAGTGGGAGCAAGACCACAATATTTTCTCATTTATTACTGTTTTTCTCCATCTCTACCATTTTAAACTAGGTAATACTGTTTGTTCTGTCAGCAGTCTTAATAACGTATTATGCTTTAAAAATTACTATTTTGGGAATCATGGTGTTTTTTGGCAAGAACTAAGTGCTGCTCTTGGACTATAAATCTGTGGTGGTTAGTTAAAAGGTTAAATTTACACTAACAGTCTTGTTACTTTGACCTAGATGGAGTTAAAGCAAGTAAGTAGGGCAAGTTCAGCAGCTTTAAATGAACTATTATTAGTCAAATCCCCGCAAAACCAAATAAATGTTATGTCATTCTGGATTACAATTTTCAGCCACAGAACTCTGGCTGACTGGTGACGCCACGTGTTCTGATCTATACTTTGCTGTCAGCATTAGGTTTTCTCATCCTGGCACTCCAGTCTCTACAATTTGTTCTTATTTTGGCTTAGTGGAGAATAAAGTGATACTGTAAATAGAGTTAAAACTGTGGGTGATTCATGAATCTAATTTTCTTTGCCAAGACCGTCCCTTTCAGTAAAACTGGAGAAAAGGGTACGATGGTCAGTAGTATAGCTGTCAATATGCAGAATATGACCAGGGCTCATACTCCCAAGCATTGGCATGTGCTACAGCAAACTTAATGAGTCAGCTTTATGGGACTCTTATTTTTATTCTTATCTCCAAAGATGATCTTCATATGGGTTGCGAGTGTCTCCTGTTCTGATTATGTTGGATTTACCATGCCTATGAAGTAAGCCTGACAATCCCTGGATGAGTCAGATCGATTGCTTACGCGATTTGCACGTGGGAGTGTGTGTACGTGTGTGCGGATGTCTGTGGTTCTTCGTGGCTTGGAGCTTGTGTTCAGCAAGGCAAGAACAATGCTGGAGCTTAAGGGTATCCTAGTACTGCCCTGTTTTGCCCGGATGCATTTTCTGAGTTGAACCAGAAGACATATCTGTGAAGACCTGGACGTCTGCCAGCCCTGCATGTGGAGTACAGGAGCGGGTGTGTTGCTCCATACATTGCCCTTCTGCTCTGCAGCGTGTGTCTGCGGGTGTCTGCCCGTTTGGGATGCGTTTGTGTGGGCTGGTTCTGTGGTCTCCAGCAGTGGCGGCTGGGACACGCTCAAGGATGTTGTTGATTTTTTATTTTGTTCTGTTTGTTCCCTAAAAATCCTGTATTTGTTTTGGTTTGGTTTTACTTTACTGAATATTGTGATTTGAAAGGCATATAAACAAAATGCAGCTGTATAAGAAGGGTATTCCTATTTCTTTCATGTTCTTTATGGCTAGATTTTGCTTATTAATTTCCATTTTCCCACATATGTTCTTTAGTCCAGCAAATAGCTGGATTTAATGAGATCTCTTTCCTTGTGTGAAGACCTCTTCAGCATGAAAAGAGAAAGATAAGTAGTAATATTAGCTAGTGTACATTATAAGGAGAAATATTAGTTTTTTGTAAGAAGGAGCACAAGGTTGTATATAGCAGCTGTTCTAACCATTCATCCTCGATTCATCCCTGAAAGTGGGATATATTTGCATAATGCAAGCGTTTTTTGGAGGAAGGGAAGAGGAGGGAGGATATTTGTATCTCTCTTTTTGTTGGTGGTGTGTGGGGTTTTGTTTTGTTTTCCCTGTCTCAGTTTTGGTACGTTTTCAATTTTGATGTGATTTTCTCTCCTGCTGCCAGGTAGCAGGAAAAGCAAATAATTTGTTCAATAGTATTTTAAGCAGTGCATAAAGTTTGTTTATATGTGCTTAGTTCTGCCGTGCATAGATGGTGAGAGCACTGATGTGGGGGAAAAAACCCATCTCCCTGGTGCTCCTGACACTTCTGCTTCAGCCCCACCAACATCAGCAGACGTCAGGTGGAGCAGCTTGCCTAACCCAGGTTGTGATCTCTGTGGAGCGAAAGCCAAGGCTGGCTGGTGGAGTGGTGTGGAGCAGGCGTGTTCTTATCCCTCTCGGTGTCCTTTTTTGCCCTGCGAGGTGAGCAATAGTTGCCGTTAGGTGTTGTATGAAAATCCTGGGTGCTCGGGCAAGCTCCCAGCTGACGGGGTACGGTGCGGTTGCTGCTGCGGCACGCTGCCTGAGCAGTGCTGCGCGGCTACAAGAGAAGTGGGAAGTCTCAGCATGCAGACGAGCCACGGTGTCTAGACATGCTATGATTATTTCTTTGCTCAGTTCAGTGTGTAGCCAAATACTTCTCCAAATACACTAGACGGATGTGAAAGCGATGCCTGTATCCGTATAGCAGCGAAGGCTGTTAACTGCATGTGCACCTTCCTCCAAGCCCCCACTGCATTTAGTCATACTGCTTGGTTGTACCAAGGGCTTCCGTACCATATTCTAACAGCAGTGGGAGACGACACTCCTATGTGTTTATCATTAAATCTAGCGAAGATTTCTGGAAAACTTCCACTAGCACACACCTATGTATATTTTATCCATTTACAGAAGGTGTTGGTTTTTTTTTTTGTTTTTTTTTTCCTGTGCTTTTAAATTAATGTGCTTCTGGGCAAATAAAATGCACCATAGCTGAATTCCCCTCTCGTGTGCCTGTGTTTGTCATGGAGTAGGGAAAACAAGCGATTTTGAAAGTGAGTTTGTCTCTTATTTTGCTTTTTCATGAAACTTTTTGTGTTAGATTGAAACTGGTCATCAGTTTCAGAAGTCATTTTGGAAGGAAAGGGTAGGAGACAGAGGCAGGGAGCACAGCAACTGTATCCTTTTTGCTTTAGCATATGATGCTAAACCACCAACGTAAAAGTAAACTAAACCATGTTTATATACCCCCCATTTTTTTTTCCAGTCAGTCTACTGATTTGGGGGGCTTAATTTACAATTTCTGTAAGATTGGTTTGGTGTGTGCTGTGTAGGCTAACTCAGCCCAACTTTAGCTTAACTAAATGAATACTCAGACTAATTTCTGGTGTACATATACTATATTGTGCCTGATGAGAGTGCTGCCATGGCCATAGGAACAGCAAGGTTGCCATTTTAAAAGGTATAAGGGAAGCAAGACATGAATCTGTAGAAATCCAAACTTTACAAGTTTGGTTCTCTGTGTGTGTGTGTATGTTTTCTCTAAATCAGCAGGGTGGATTCAGACCCTGCTTTCCAGTTTTGTCTAGATAATTCTTAAGATTAAAATAAACATAAATTTGCTAAAGCTTTTATTTTGCTAAAATAAAATCTGAGATGTTTATGTACAAATACAAATCATGAAATGAGTGGTGAGTGGACAGTGGGCAGGTTGAAATGCATAGAGAAAGCACTAGTGCTGTCAGGTTTGTTTAGAAAAATTGAGGTATACAGCCTTCTTTGTAATGTTTCAAAGCATAATAATTCAGCTGTTCATTCTGGTGTAGTGAGTGCATACATAAATCACTAGCACACTGCATCTTAGAGATGGGTTGCTTGTAGCTGTCTGTAGAACTTACTGCATGGTAACAGTTATAATTAATTACTTGACAGAATGGATGTCTCAGAGTACTTTGTCATCAATGTGCACGGGTGGCGGGTAGTTGCGCTGAGGTGTTCAAGTGTTCTCTGGTACATAGTAATATAAAAAGCAGAACTTGGTCCTCTTCCAAGACTGAAATTTGTTCTTGCCTTTCTGAAAAGTGAGAGGCAAAGAAAAGGTAATTCAATGTTTTATGAACAATATAAGCTTCACCTACTACCTCGGACTATGAAATTCAAAATGACCTTTGACCCTTTAGCTTCAGTTGATCCCTATGCCATGGAGAACACTATCTAAATCTGCTCTTGGCAGCTTCTACAGCAGAGTTTGACGTCGCTGAATTTTGCGACAGGGTGTGTATATGTGTGCATATGATATAAATTCTTAATTTAGAAGAAAATATGTAAATGATAAAAATCTGAAGTACTTGGTGATAGGGAGCAGGAGGTTCGTGAGGAATTTTGATATGGTGAACATAAATTTGGATCTTGGTTGTCTGACTTGGAGAGTTCTTCCTCCTTATGATGTTTCCTTATTATAAAATGTTTTTATGCAGTAGTGCTTATGTATTCGGCAGATTTCCTGAGACTTTCATAAGTCAGAAAAGCATGGGAAAAAAATTGCAAGCACTTCCAGTCATGTAGTATAGTCATGTAAGTGAGTAAACAGAGTGGAACAATGACTCCTTTTTGCCTCATGTCTCTGATTAGGTTCAAGGGTGAACAGTTGCTTGATTTGTTCTGTGCCGTAGACGTTCTAAATCAAAGAAACGAATGCTTAAATTGGATTGACCTTTTTTTTTTTTTTTTTTTTTTTTTTTTTTATTACTTCTGAAAGTGAAGTACCATTTTGTTGAGGTGTTGAGAGCCGGAAAGTGCTATGTGATTCCTGTCTTGCTGTTTCAAGTAAAGATAGCACTTGATTGATTAAGAGTACCTTCTTTGTTTCAATAAAGAAAAGCAAGATAATTTTTGAATGTTTATATTGTCTTTGTCATTCCTACAAAACGGGTTAATGCCTTGAAGTGTTCTTAATGATGCTTCTTTTTCCCTTGAAAATGTCTTTTGTATTGTTTTGAGACATTAGACAGTAAGTGCATTTTTCTTTTGAACTTTCTGGTTTATGGAAAGATGAAAGAACACTAAAGTTTTGCTCACCTGGATTTTGACATGGATTTCACTTGGGGTCAAATTTCAGCCCACATCTTAGGTATATTTAATTTTATTGGTGGCTAGGGCACTATGGGAGATTTTTACAATGAGCATTTTTCTCACATTCATATATCCCATGGATTTTGTTAATTCTGTGACAAGTACCCCTTTTTTCAGATTCTCATCCCAAGCTGCCAGTTATTTTAAAGAATGATTTATTTTTCCCCCCCGCCTCTTTCTGTTTTGTTCTTGTTCACACTGTGCAGTTCAGTGCCTTACAGTTCTAATTTATTGTCTTGAAAGACAGATGTTTTATGACTGCTATAAATGTCTGAGAATTGCTGATGAGCTGTCTCTTCAATACCTATTATTTTTCTTTTATGTTTCCTTATCTCCTAGGAGCCTACAAGGTAGACTGGGGACCCCACTGTGCTAGGCTCTGCAGAAATGCTGAACAGAATCAGTAGATGATTACAGAGGGATGATGACTAAAAGGTAGGTGAGAGATTGTATTTTGTTCAGTGGGTAGACGGTGATGTCATGGAGAGATTGTAAGATGCTGTCTGGAAAAAGACTGTGAGATGACTTCATAGATCATTACAGGTATTCTGCCTTTCTCTCCTCCCTAAGCTAAGGAAATGCAAGAAAGGGGAATGAGAAGAATGCAAGAAAAACAACCTGCAGTTCTCTTTTCTTCTCCCCTCTGTTAAATTATGCTGAACTTCAAAAAGGGAAACTATGTAAAAATGGAGATGTTTGTTTAAAGAAAAATGGAAAGGGCAACTGTAAGAGTAATGTGTTTGTAGGTGGCAGAGACACTATTTCAGGATACAGTTTTGGAGAGTCCACACAGATGCTTACCATCAGTCTAAAAAAGACCTAGGAAAAGGAAGCCTGAATAGCTAAATGACAAGGTGGAGAAGACTATTAAAAGCAAGAGAACATCTTAAAAAAAGCTGTGGCAGCATTCAACGGACGAAAATAGGACCAAAAAATCTCCCTATCAGGCTAAACATAAAATAAACGCTTTTTTTCAACCACACCAGTAGCAGGAAGCCAGTTGAAGGCTCTGTGGGGCCTGTATATAATGACATTATTAAATGAACTACCCGAGACAAAGCCATGGAAGAAAACTAAATAATTCTTGTGCGTAGGTACTCACCAGAGAAAAGTGCGAGGTGGTTTCTGTTCTGGAACCTTTCTTGTGGGAGACTTATGAGATTGCTTTCCTCAGCTGGAAGCATTTGTAGGAGAGACTGTGGAATGAATTGCGTGTGCCCAGTTTAACAGGTTCAGATGTAGCTCACTCAAGTTTTTAAGGAACATAGACCAGCTACAGACTGTGGTGTGCAACCTCTTGCTTAAGTGTCTCAGCATGAGGACTCGAAGATGTCTAATTTGATGCCATGTGTTTTTTTGGGCATTCATGTGGAATCAGGGAGCCTAGAAACCAATACGCCTCTTGTATAAATTGAATGAATTAATTAAAACATTAGATTAGTGGCAGTTTTAGAAAGGACATTGGATAAATATGATGGAGACACTGAGAAAGAATTTATTTCTGTGAAGGGGAGCCTGATGAAGAGGAGATTTAGAAACAGGTTAATATTAGCCATCAGCTACTTGAAAGGTAACTTACAAAGGTGATGGAACCAATGTTCTTAGTAGTGGCAAACCATGTAACAAGGAGATTAACACACACAGATTGCACATTGAAATGTTCTGATTGGTCATTGTAGGAAAATCTTTTCCACTAGGAGGGTAATGCAGCACTGTAACGAGGGAGAGGGGGGTGGCATGTTTCCCAGTGGAGACTTTCAAATCTTAGTTGAACAAAGCTACAGCTGATCTGATCTACCGTGGATTTTAGTGTTTGGTCAGACTGGATGACTCCCAGAGATCCCTTCCAGACAGAATTTTCGAGATTTTAAGTCAAGTCCTGCTAAACTGCTGCGGTCCTTTGAAGGAGGTAACTACTATGCAGATGAAACAGATTTTATAATATATTATTCTACTTAAATTTTGAAAAGGCATTTCTTATTCAAAGTCCTCTCAAAAAACTTAAACGGGTGCAGGTTAAGGGGGAGGATTGCCAGCTGTCGAAATAACTGGTTAAATGATATATAACAAAACACCAGGAGAAAAATGTGTTGGAACTCATCAGTGGATTTCCACAGAGATCTCTGTGGGTGCCTAGAGGAATCTTCATGTTCATAAGTCGCCTGGAACAGAAGTGTGGTGACAAGGTTTGTTTCTGAAACTAAGTTATTCAGGGCAAAAAAGGTAAAAGAAAAGGGGGCAGACTGAAAAACTGCAAAAGAGCCTTCTAAACTAACTGGCCATTAAAATGGTGGATGAAACGTAGGGTCAGTAATGGTAAAATATTTTGAGCTGGCCTGAGATCTTGGGACTAGAAGCAGTAATTTAATGAAAAAAATTAGCTCTATACTTTAACAGCAGTCCAAAAGCAAATTTGGATCAGGAGTTTCTCTGAAAGTAGAAAAATTGAAATATCATTAGGCCACTCTCTAAATCTGTGGTGTGTTTGCATCTTAAATGTGGTGTGTTGTTCTGGTCTCCTTGTCTCAGAACAAGTGGAGTAGAACTGGAAAAGGTTCAGAGAAGGGCAGCAAGAATGAAGATGGGCAGTGGGATGCAGAAAGCATCTGCGGAGCGGCTTCCGTGCAAGAACAATGAGACAGATGAGAGTCCCCGGACTGGAAAAGAGATAGTGGTTAGATGCTACTGCTAGAGGTCTATAAAATCATAAGATCTGTGAGGTATGTGGATGGGAAAGGCATACTCAGTGCCACCTTATTTTTGTATTAGAAGCGATATCAGATGAAACAGGCAGGGAGTAGTTTCAAAGCCAGGAAAAGAGTTTTTTCTTTGCATATTGTGTAAGTCAGTTCTGAAATTCCTTGCCACAGGATGCTGGGTGTGCTGCGTGACTATAAAGAGCTGCTGAACAAAGTTGGAAAAGGAGGTGGAAAAAAAGAAGGGAATAAAATACTACTTTTAGGTAAGGAAGTTACTGAGCGGCAAATTGTGGAAAGCTGTGCAGTAAGTGTTTTAGGGGGAGTGGAAGAGAATATTTCTATAGAACTGCTCTGGTTTTCATTGTTTGCTTAGACATCTGCTCTTGGCTGCTCCTGGAGATAGGGTAGTAGGTTAGGCTGGATATTTAGTCCGAGCCAGTTCAGTCATTCCATTTGGGCTAAACATCCAGCCTGGCCCACTGCGGTGGTTCTTATGTGCTATTTTATAAATAGTAAGGTTGCAAGGTGCAGTCCCAGAAGGGAACTCTATTGATAAAACTGTTTTTAAAAATAATAAGCTGTTATGTAATTTGAGGTCTTTCACTGAGCTTGGAGACTGTTCCCTCATTGTAAGACAAATGCTTTTTAGCTTATTTTGGCACTTGATAAATTACAGTTAAATTTGTCTTAATATGTTCAAGGTGTTTCATTGAGAGTTCGGTTCTTAGGACGAAAAAGAAGTGAGATTTTTGTACTCTGTTCCCTGGACAGTCTGTACTGCCTGTCAGAGAGCAAGGAATTACCCAAACACCTTTTCTCACTATGTAATTCCTAGTGACATCCATTTCAGTATAGAGATGGTAGACTTTAGGGGGAGAGAGAACCAAGATGAAATGACAAAGCCTCGAGAGGGTACAAAGAGAATGATAGGAGTGCTGAATTTGGAGACACAGTTATGTTTGCAAATTAGCTTCAGAGGCAAAATGTTTGAGTTATATTATGATAGTCAAGGGGGCAAGGCTAAAAGTGACAAGAGTTGCATAATGTAGCAGTTGAAATGGCAAAACAGATAAGGCTGCTGCAAGAGAGAGAGGGTCATGGGAGATTAGTGGAAAACAGGTAAATTGAACTGAAGGAATTGAATGGGAAGAGGTAAGCAAGAATGAGAAATTACTGAAGAAAATTCTTAAGAATTAACAGGATTTTAGGAGCTTACTGAAGAGCAGATACAGGTGTCTTTGGTTTTCAATTAGTGGTTTATGGACTCAAGATGGATGGATCCATGCAAGTATTAGAGTGTTTAAATTTCCTGTATCAGTATTTGTACTTCCTCTGGGAAGCTTTCCAATGGGACTTGAAATCAAAAAACATGGAAGGGGAGAATAGTAGTTTTTCATTAGATTGGAGAGGATAGTTGCTCTTGGTAAAAATGAATTTTGTTAAAACAGCTGCAAAAACAAGACTAAAGCAGCTGAAATGGATATTCAAAGGATTTCTAAGTAACGTGGCCAAAACTTGCAAAGACAAAGATGACATGAGTATTTCAAGTAGTGATGTACAGATTCCTGAGGAAAGAGTATTTTTCTTGCAGGATGAGGAGATACAAGGACGTGGTTTTAGATAAATGGAGGGGAATTGCAGAATAAGGGCAGTTACAAGGGAAAAGGGAAGAGGAATGTAACATAGGTCATTACCTATTAAAAGTATTACTTAGGTCAGCTGTTTTCCTACCCACCTAATTCTTTGAGCTCTACCATCTGTGAAGGAGAGTCCTTCCTTGTGGCCCTTCTTAACTCTTCTGGTTTCTTCCTTGTGGCACTGTGTGTGCGGTGGTGGGAGGTTTCCCTTTGTGCCAGGCTTGGGGAATTTTATCAAATGAAGCATAACAATGAAAGATTCAGTAGTAGTCGATGTTGTTTGTTAAAAGGAACCTGCATTACTTCAAAGCAGTAATAGCAATTTCAGAGCGGAATGAAGGGGCTTCACTCTATTTCAGAAACTCTGTGCTTGGTGTGTAACATAACTGCAGACCACTGAGCTGCAAACATTTGCAGCTTTGTACTGAAGTGATGAATTGTGCTGTACTTGACTCTGCATATGAGGTGAAGGAGGATCAGAGAGGGATGGATGAGGTCATTGTGCCTAATGGAAAGACCCTTTGTTTCTTGCTACAGAGAATGAGCCTCTTCCCATTAAAGCCTGTTGTTAAATCTCTGAGATTAATGACATCTAGTAGCAGGGCTTTAACACCTGGTGTGAAACTAAATGATCTTTGATTTATAATTTTAATCTTTTTTCATTTTTTTTTTCCCCTTAAAAATCTATTTAGGCATAAAATTCACTTTCCCCTCCCTGGCACTACTGCCCTCCCCCAGGTCACACTTTTTGCAATAGAGAATGCTGCCTTTAAGTATTCTGGATATCTCTCAATGGCCTGAAGTCTCCAGGGTTGCTTTCTCTTGTCTTGATCATTGAAAATGTCAAAGAATTTGTAGAAAACAGCACTATTTTGAAACCCTTTGAGTTGTTTCTGTTGATCCAGGTTTGGTGTATTTATATATTTTTTTTTTCCATGTGACACAGTTTTTTGTACTTGTGTATTCATTAATGTAGTGCATATAATCTGTTTGCTCTGGAAGCCCTTTCTGCAACACCATTGCAAACAGTTTGAATTATTTTTCACTCAGCTTCAGGTTGTATCTTTGTAAAATATGGTGGAATCCAGTGCTGGAAACGTGCAAGATTGACAGCCCTGGAAATTGAAATCCCTGTTTATCCATGGACTAAATAGCACAGTCTAGCTGGAGCAAGCTCTGTATCTTGGCAGTACGACTCATGATTAACCTGCTGAGGTGACCTCTGCTTCAGTTATTTATTATTTACACAGCACTAAAGGTTTGCAAAGACTTTGCACAGTGAGAGTGTCATGTTTCAATTTGTGTTTTCAATATCTTTCTATATCATGTGTTTATTAAACTATAAATACAGGTTTGTGTCTTTAAAAAGCAAAGAACTTTGAACTCTCCCCTGGATTTCCCATGTAAAAGAGGTGTGTTTGTCTATAGTTATACTATTAGTTGTAGAAATTGGTAGGGCTGTAGTGATTGAACTAATATGCGATAAAACAAAATCTTTTATATTCAAAAAGTAAACAATTTAAAAACCAGAATGCATCATGGTGTCTTTTGCAATATAGATTTTCTGCTAGGACACTCTGCAACTGTCCCATCAACGTCATGGTGAAGTGGTATATGATGGAAGAGAGAGCTGGCCAGGTATGAAAGGATGAAGGGAATCTGTTGCTCTCTCCGGCCTATCCTTTTGGGGTGCTTCAGTAGCATGCAAGTCCCATCCTCTCTCTGGGGTGAAGCATGCTGAGGTAGAGCAAAGCAAGCACACAATGCTAGAAAGTGTGTTATTACTCTTTGAGTTGAGTATCATTCTTGTTTTAAATCTGTCTTCTTATGCATTTCCGAATGCCGCCATAATTTGCTGGTTTTTTACTTGACCAGATGCATATAATATCAGCAAGTTTCTTGGTTGGTTTGGTGTTTTTTTGTGTCCAGTCTCTTCCTTTTTGCCCCTTTTCAGGTCAAATTCTGCGTTTCATTATTACACAAGGCTTCCAGTGGGAAGGCCTTGCATCTTCAGCATTTTCCTTCTGGGCTCTTTATTTTGAATTCCAATAATTCCATTCCATAGACTCCTCTCATACCTCTGATGCTTGTATCTCCTTGCACCACTGATACATAAACTGACACTTTTCTGCTCTAACTTAATCATTTTTCAACACCACACCTGCAGCCAAAGGGCAGGTTTGAGTTGGACTTTTATTTGTAAGACGTTTTATTGTATTATTGTACTTGTGTTTTTCCTTGTGCCATTGACATAGGCCATTTACAAGGGTTGTTTGTGCGGTGTGGGTTTTTTTTTTTCTTTTTTTTTTTAACGGCCATTTTCCTTGGTATTCCTTCTAGAGCTTTATGCTTGGACTGTTGTTCTGGAAGTAGATTTAACAACATGTCTTTCTGTAGGAATATGCAAATGACATCAAACCAGAGAGTTGGTAAATAAAGGAGAAGGAATTTAACTTAAAAGGGATTACAGAAGAGCGGAAGAGGTGGAGATTTTAGGAAATAAGAGCATACATAGTGCCACTGACAGGCTGAGAAAAGAAATAAAAACAAATACAGGAAAGGAAAGGTAGTGTTTTAGTATTTTTTCTGTGATTAAATGAATACACTCTCCTGCAGAGAGTTTTGGTTGCCTCAGAAAAGACACACTGAGGTCTACAGTGACTGGAAGGCTGGGTGCCGATGTGTCAGTATGTCCTGATTTCCAGGGGGACTAATACATTCCCTTACTCTGAGCTCCTCCTTCCTTAGGGCACAGTGGAAGGGAGCATTCACACACTGGGATGGCTGGTCCCTTTTCTTGGGACACATCAAGAAGGAATGGGCTATTCCACAACCACTGGCAGCACTTTGGATGCAACTTTCCTAGCTTTCTTATTTACTTATGTGTGACAGGTGCCATGACTCTGCCACGTTACCTACATGATGGGCACTGAATGGTCCTGTCATTATCTGCCAAGGCTCTGTGATGAAAAGGAGATGAGAAACCTGTAAAAGTTGCAGTGCAAGCCTCAGTTACCAGTGTGAAGGTCCTTTTAGAGGACCCTGTGGAGCACTTCAGGATCTGCTGTCTTTTAAAATAGACCTGGCCTCGTTGCTTCTTTTAGAAATGTTGCTGGAGTGGTGGGAAGGGCAGGGCTGCTTATAGTCATGCAGAGATGTCTCTTCCTTGTCTTTTAACCCACTCTTCTCCTCAGACACCAGTGCATCCACTGTAGTGTGCCAATTTTTTGTGTCCCTTTGTAAATGGGCAACGGAGTTGGTCTGGCACGTCATGAGTGCATTGTTTGGCAGGTCTGCAGGTCATGCTGAACTAAGGGAGCGGACTCATAAATGTGACATCCTCTTGCTGCTGAGGAGTGAGTGGGATCATGGGATACCTTATGCTGAATTCTGTTCCTGGTGCATGTTCATAGCCTGGGTTAGCCAGCACCCAGCTCAGGACTGAAACAGCTCTGTGTAGCTCAGCAGAAGCAGGTTGTTCTGTTGCCTCTCTGGAGGGTACTGAGGGAAGGGGAGAAGGAAGCTGGGCTCCAGTGCGGGGAGAGCAGAAAGGGCAAGATCCGTGTGCGGCAGGAGATGGATGCAGTGTGATTTAACGAGCACAGCTTCTCTCAGGCTTTAACCCTTCCTATGTACAGCAGCTATAGTGGTCTTAAAAATGCAGCTGGTGGCTGGTGTCCCTTTGGGACAGGGGATGAACTGAGGGAGAAAATGGTGCCAATCACAAGTGAGTGTATTGAGGCATGCTGCTGTTAGCTGGTACTGGGCTAAGCTTCGATACAGCTGACTGCTAGGAAGACCTAGATTGCTTGGGAGCTTGGGTCTTTGCTCAGGGTGAGGTGTAGGAAGAGAGACGTAGACTTGGTAGAGGAGAAGATGAAGGTTGTCCTGGTTTAGGCCAGGACGGAGCTAGTTTTGTCTTCAGCAGCTCCTGTGTTTTGGATGTAGTGTGTGAAAAATGGTGACAGCACGCTGCTGTTGTTGGTTGCTGCTGAACAATCAAGGACATCTTGCAGTTTCCCAGGTTTTGCTGATGTGCAGGTGCAAACACTTGGGAGGGCACAGCCAGAATAGTTGATCCAAACTGGCCAAAGAGAGTGTTCCATACCATGGACGCCATGCTGGTGTAAGTGAGGGTCGGCCATTGCCCCCTTCATGTTCCTTTCTTGTTTCCTTTGTTGTTCCCTTATTTCCCACCTCCCCCTCCCTCCCCTTCATTCATTTGGGCCTGTTCATTCATTCATCTGCCTTGCTCTCTCCCTCCAGAACTTGCTGTTCTGGGATGGCTGCGGGGGAATATCCCTGCTCCCTGCCTGCTGCTCGGAGCAGGTGGTGTCAGGGTGGTGGTAAGAAATTGGACATCGTTCATTTTATATAGTCTATTATCCTAATATATTGTTATTATTTTAAACATTATTAATATCATTTTTTATCTTCTGTGCTGTCCTGGTGAACTGTCTTTATCTCAACACGTGAGTTTTCCTTTCTCTCTGATTCTCCTCCCCACCCCACCGGGGAGTGAGCGAGCAGCTGTGTGGTATTCAGTTACCAGCTGGGGTTAAACTAGGACAAAATGCAGGCCAGCAAAGTGAAGTGGAGGCTATACTAGTTTCCCTGGGACAATGTCTTTGCTTATTGCTATGGGCTGTTAAGTGGGCATGTGGTCCTTGACATTCAACTGTGGCCTGTCAGTGTGTTGGTGTTGTGTTTATTTGCTCATCCCAGGAAAGGGATCCCTACCAGTGCCATGCGTGCATTTGGATTTTTGAGGAACGCAATATGTGAGGGTATGAAGATGTACAGAAAGTAGTGCAAAAAGGAGTGCAGGCCATACTATATGGCTTTTGGGTATAGATTTTGGTGGTCTTGGGCAATGCTAGCTAAGGATGTTCTGACTGCAGGTCATCCAGCCTTGCCTGATGGTGTGCTGGAGAACTGAAGCAGCGGGGAGGGAGCTTTTCCATAAGCTATGGCTATGACACCAATGAGTGTACTGTGTGGTATAGAATGGAGGGATGGTCAGGAAGTTTCCCTTTAAGCACTTGTGGGGATACTAGAAAAAAATGGACGCAAGCAAAACAGACTAAGAAAGCTGAAACAGGGCCTTTATTTTTAGAAAAATCTAAGGGATGACGTAATCATCCTGCATGTTTCTATTTATGAGCTCAAGGTGACTTTGACACATTTGCTTTCTGAATCTTAGATTCTTCAAAAAGAGAAGACTAAGATATGTTTTGATGTATGCAATCTGTGCATACATACTGTATGCTTATAAGATTCCAAAACGGTAAATGAAAAATGATGGCTACAAAGCTACAGAAGTCTAAAATGATTTTGGATATGATGCAGACATCACTGACACTTCACGTAATTTAGTCTCTGACTGATGGAAACTGTCAGCCACTGAGAAGCCATTGGGAAAGATGTCACCAAACAAATTGGATTTTCACAACATTGTTAGTTTGTGGAATAACCTTCCGGAATAGATTTTTTTTTCCTGAAAGCTCTTAAATGGAAATCATTAAAAAGAGCATCGTCATTAACAATTATATAAAACATGGAAATGTAAGTTAAAATAACTTTTTAAGAAGATATTTCAAACTTGGAAAAAAAATTAGTATATTTAGTTTACCTTTTTGAGACACAAATAACAGAGCAGCACAATGTACGCTCTGAAGGAAACCCCCAAGAGGCTTCTGTGTATTGAAACAAATATGTCAAGAGCCATTTCTCATGTAACCGTAGGTTATTTGACATCTTTTTATTCATTGTTTGACAGCTTCATTGGGTGCATTCTACCAGATAGTATATGATTTCTGTTGTGTCAAGTTTTACTACTTTTAAACAGACTTAAAATAGAACTTAAATTTTCAACAACAATGTTGGAGGAAGAAAATGTAACTATGATTTATTCTCTTTAGAAGGATATTTTTTTCCATGTCATTACATATCTTAGAATCTAGCAAAAAATAAGTAAGTTTGTATTGACAGGAAGTTCAAGCATGTACAGGGATGTTCCTCAAATCTGTGAAACCCTTGAATGTGAATACATGGGATTTTAAGTAGAAGCCTTTATTCATTTTGAACTTTGCCATTTGTTTGTGATGACTCTAATAGATTGGATTTTTTTTTTAAGCTGTAGAATGGTCTTTGAAAAACTTAGTGGCTTCCATTGTTTTTAATCTTACCTGGTTTATTTTATGCAAGGATTTATGAACTTGATCTTCAACAGAAGGTGTAACATATCTGTATCTGGATTCAGGATTTAGTGAAAAACTAACAAAAGGTACACGATGTTTCAGAAGGAGCTAACTGAAGCCATGATTTTCCCTTCAGACTTCTTGTTCTAGGATCCTGATAGCTTTATCAGGGTTTCCTGTGTTTCAGATGGACATCTTCAAAAGACAGCGTGGTTAGCCATACAGTTAATGTTCTTAATTAAAAAAAGACATGTGTGTATGATGTCTCTGAATTATCTCCGTATTAATGCAACTGAATGTGGCACAGAAGGGAGTTGTATGATTTTTCTGTTGCAGTTCTCAATTGAATGAGAGATCTAAATGCCTAATATAGTATGGAAGAGTGTCGCGTGGATTGGTGAGTCCCCTTTGAGCACTATTGCCTATAGGTTAATCATGGGTTTAGAAGGAACAGGGCTTTCTTTTGGGTATTTCATCTTTGTAAGTGTGCGGGAAAGCTTTTGCTGATGTACGAAAGCATCTAAATTGTGATCTTTGCATTGGTAATGGTAAAGAGCAAGGGAAGTGAGACATTAGTGAGGCATCTTGTATAATCAGTGCAGAGACACTGGATGTTTCAGTCCACCTAAGTGTTCTCTGTAGGATTTTCTCCCTATTGCTTATCCAAAAACTGAAGGAAGAATCCAGAAGCCTGGTGAGATGAGTAGGTGTTTTGAGTGTTTACCTTGATAGAAAAGCTACGTATAAAAAAATAGGTAGAGAGCAGAATTGTATTCTCCTCCACTGTATTTCAGTTGTCAAAGCTGTGACCACCATGCATTTTCTGAAATGCGTTTAATAGCTACTACCCTTTAAAACTGTACCAAAGAACTGCAGGACTGAACCTACCATGAGAAGGATAAATTTGCCTGTATTATTTGACTGAATCAGGCTGTCACAGTAGTCATTTCATGACATTTTGGAGCTCATCCAGCAGTTCTTTTAAGTAGTAACTACTTAAATATAATCTTTATTTTGGAAGTTTGCCTAGTATTAATGTGCAGTATATCTACCAGTAGTTTTGTTTTAGTAGTATAATTTTGTCCTTTAGATTAGCGATTCATGTTTAAAAATGTATTACATTAAGTCCTTATGAAAGCTAAATCCCAAATACTATCAAGCACTTGGTACAGTGACATATGAAATGGTACAGAATTTCTTTCCATTGAATATATGTTTTTTTTCTTAAAAAAACCCAGCTAATTGATGTTGTCATATTACTGTCTTCCTTCTGTTTTCCCTTACATCCATGTACAAATTTTGGCATGTTTTCCTGTACAATTTACAAATATTAAAAAAGTATGTCCAGATGGCTACAGTGATAATCTGTAATGTGGTGTACTTCAGTCTTAATTATTCAACAGATACGACTCCAGTTCTGTGTTGCCTCTTCTCAGTTTATCTAGAACAGCTAAACTTATATTGCTCTCATATTACCTATTTTCTACCTGCTTCCATTAACCTTGTCTTCACTCAAAACTACTTTTTGTACATCTTCAAGATCTTACACTTCATTGTCCCTGTAGATGATAAAACTTCCCTCTTCCTAACTAATTTTTTTTCCTGAGATTATCTCAGTGCATTGTCTTCTGCTGCTGTGTTGCATGTATCTCTTCCCAGTCCTGAACTACTGACTTTTGTTCAGTTGTCATGTTCTTAAACCTGCCCCCCCCCCCTTTTTAATGGTTCACAGTATACAAGACAATTTATAATAATGTGAAAGGAAAAGAAAAAGATCCTAAACTAGAGCATCTCCTTCTCCCATCCTACATCATACTTAAGTTTAGGTAGAGGTCATGGTAGAAGCAAGACATGTGGCCAGCTTTCAAAGCATGAGCTTTTGTATTTTAAGAGTACCTTTATGTGTGTGTATATATATATAGTGAAGTTTCAGTACATTGTCAATGCAGAGTAATAGTCACAACTTTACTTGTAGTTGTGACTCTGGTCCAGCACAGATTCCTAATTCCCAGTGGTGAAATTTTGAAATTCACTTTTTCTGTAGGCCCCTTATACAGGGAGTACAGATACTTTTTTAGCAGAAGATTACAAAAAGTAGGTTAACAGTAAAGCTGGAGAAGAATAGAGTTTGAAGGCTGTTCAAGTAATGTCATCACTGCAGTAGTTCACCTCTAGATCAAAACATATTTTTTTTCCTTTCTACAAAAATGTCTGATTAGTTATGTGAAATCAACTTAATTATGTAGCTTAAAGCAAGGGAAAAAACAATGCTGTAAAGTGAGACTGCATTTGCTAGCAAATATGGTGAAAATATGTGTTAAAAATACTTTAATCTTCTGGTCATTGAAGATGATTTAATAAGAAAAACAATGAGATGGACTAGCATACTTTTATTATATTCAGGTTTGATGGATAAATAAGATTTTTCACAAACAATTTTTATTTACAGAGGTGTAGAAATATGCATTTTCATTCAGGGGCAGCATTACTAGGTTTATGAAAGTACATGTTGCTTTAAAAATTGTTGTCCATAGCTTTATATTTTACATTTTATCTCTCAAGAGTGTACCAGAGAGATTTGGAAAGCATATTTTTAAGGGCCACTAACAATATTACTGGATAAATTGAAAGAAACTTCTAAAATGTAATTTATGTGACAGTTTGTAAGGAAGTTCAGTTAATGACTACATGAGTCTGTTGAAATTGAGGCCTTTGCTGAATCAGCCGTAAGCAGGAGATTAGGTATCTTCCTGTAGGACTTCCTACTAGAAGGATGAGGGAATATTAAAGAAAAAATGCCATGGACTGGCTATTCTGGGTGCTGTTTCTCTTTGTGCTTGCAACTCATGTTCTGTAGAACGTGCTTTGTAAAAAGCTGTGCAACGGATTTTAGTTGTCTAAGATACATATGTTCACTTTTCAATAGGCTTTATGAATTTACGAATAATGTGTAAATAGCGCCTTGTATGTACCGTATGGCAATACAAGTGAATGAAATGCAGCCTACGAATGTCGTGCAGTGCAGAGCTCAGATCTTTGCAGAACATGGGAACGAATGGCTGTGCTTGGTCAGAGATGCACCCAGCCCAGCATCTGGTCTCTGTCAGGAGCGAACACCACATGTCTCAGGGAAGAGGGTAAGACCTCAGCAAGTAGCTAAGAGGACTTTTCCTGAATGCTGTTGCAGTATCAGGTTCAGAAAGTCCCTGAGTTTCAAGTTGGTAAACAGGACTTGCCTCGGTATTTGTTGTGGTTTA
>JMFS01044648.1:0-16428 GCA_000699545.1 Podiceps cristatus | reverse complement strand
CAGCAATCTCAGAACAGCAAGTTCCAGAGAGTGAGGAAGGGAACAAGCAGCCGAACGAATGAACAAAAGCATGAACAAACAAAAAAAGGAACTCCCAGCCCCCCCGGTCGACTCTGGCTTATACTGGGCATGACATCTACGGTATAGAAGAGTTTGGCCAGTTTGGGTCAACTGTACTGGCCATACCCCTCCCAGCTTTTTGCACCTGAACATCAGCAAACCCTGGGAAGCTGGGAGATGTCCTTGATCTCACAGCACCAACTAATAACATCAGTGTGTTATCACCATTCTTCACATGTCAAATCCCAAACTAAATCCTAAACACAGTAGCTACTGGCAAGAAAATCAGCTTCATCCTGGCCAAACCCAGGACAATCTGGAACGCTCGGGTTTGTATTCACCCCAATAACCATAACTGCAAATACTAACGGTCCATGGGCTAAATTTTTCCTTAAGGAGAATGCCAAACACTTAAGACCTCTGGAATGGAGTCTGCTTGCTGTTGAAGTTTCAGAGGATGGCAGGTTTAGTACTTTGTATTCTCTGTGTGGAAAACTCAAAGAAGTTATTTTTTACTGGAATTTTATTTTAATAATAGAAAAGTTTATGCATAACAAGAACTATTGCCTGACTATGTAAATTTGAAGACCATTAAGCTGTAGTTATCAAAAGATAATGTTAAAGAAGTGTTGCCTGTAGTTGTGCAATGTGCATTAAAAATGTAGTCTTCTGAGAAAAGCAAATAGTGATGCTTGACAGTAGGGAGTACAGAATCAGCCTCCTGCTGCACAGCTGTGAAATTCCTCACCACTGTAAGAGCAAGGTACACTGATGCTATCACACCCACCTGAATTTTTGGTATTTGCCTGCATATTTTAAAAAATAATAATGGAACTTGAATATGCAGTATCTCCCACTCCTCTTTTTCTTTCCTTACATAAATTCTCTTGCTCATGAATATGGCAGACTTTTTTAGCCTGGGACATCTTGCTTACCCCTTGAACACGCTGACTGGAGTTTATGACTCCATTTTATTGGTTTCAGGGTAACAGCCCAGAGAGAGAAATATTAAGGAATGTGAACAGGAGCTCAATAATTTTATCAAGCGCTTGTTAGTTTTGTGGGGGGGGTGGTGGTGGTTTTTTTTTTTATTATTATTTTTTAATGACCTGAGATCCATGAAAATGGATGATCTATGAAGCTGTTCCAAAAGTCTTATGGATCCAGTTGCATTAATTGACATGAGAGCAACTCACTGAAGTGCTCTGCAGCCCCGGGTGCCCAAGAGTACGGGGAGTCCGGCGGGCAGCGAGACAGTTACACCTGTTTTGCACAGCAGACAGCGGAGGTGGATGCTTTGCACATGCTGAAGAAAACTCCTCCAGCATACTCTATTGTTTCCTCCTGAGACAAAGGCCTTCCTGAACCATGCGCCGGTGAGCTGTATCTGTGAGAGAAGTCCCTCACAGAGCTCATCTTGGTGATGCAAAGTGAAATAATTTCTTCTTTCAAGTCAGAGGCATTTTTATCATTAACTTTATTTGGGATAAAATTTGGGGCAGCATTTTTGTCAGCCCTAGCTGTGAGGCCTGGCTGAGTCGGACTGCTCCTCAGCAGCTCCGGAGCACAGGACAGCCCCTGCCACAGGGATTTTATTTAATTTCATTTATTTATTCGCTGACAACCTTTCCTTCATCCTTTATCATACATGAAGAATTTTCTGTATAAATGGACCGAAGGAACTCGATCCTGCTTCTTCCTATCTCAGCCTGAATAGGTTAAATTGCCATGGTTACCTCTCCTCTGCTGCTAGACCTTGAAATACATCTCTATTTCACTTCAGCTTTCCAAGCTCAAAGCTGAGGTCTAGATAAATTTAGGAAGAGTTTTCATCAGGATATTAGCTCCCCTCCCAGAAGTTCCCTTTTGGGTTTTGTTCATGCCTCTAGCTTCCTTCTGTGCCTGTTTAAACCAACAGTTGCAGCAAACCTCCAAATCAACAGCCTTGTCAGGATGAATAATCTAAAATTAATGTGCACTTGTCAACACGCATTACTGTTCCTGACAGGGACGCGTTGCCCGCGCTGGCTACAAACCGACAATCCTTCAGAAGAAGTTTGCTCACTCCAGTCCAAGGGCTGATGGAGAGCCGGGATAAGGCTGGGAGTCGGATTTCAGATGATAAGTACAATGGTTCCTGACACATAAGACTCAGACTGAATTCACCAAAGACCAGGCTGCTTACTTTTTTTCCTGCTGTTTGCTTTATTCTCACTGGTGACGGTTATCGCATTTATACAGCACCCCCTGAGAAATCATCTAGATCAGTTTTGAACATCTTGTTTTTACCACCCTCAAGTTCGTGTTGTGGAGCAGGAGTGCAAGTAATCTGGTGCACCACTGGTAACTCTTAACTTTGTGCCTGGCACTCCCCCTCCCACCTTGCTTTTTTGCTGTCCTTAGCTCTTGCAAGCCTTTCTTGGCAACAAAGTGAACTTTTTTGTGGTGGTGTGGGCAAACAGCAGAGAGAGAAGGGGGCTTTGGAGCCAGAGAAATGCAGTTCACGAGAGCAGTACAGTCTTACAGCCGTTAGCACTGCACCCACTGAAGTAATGAAATCAACCTCAAATGAAAATAACAGAATAAACTATTGCTCTGATTTCCACCCCCCCTTTTTTTTTTTTTTTTTTTTTTTACACAGCTCAGTAATCAGCATTCAGCATATTGCTGCATTTTTAAAGTTAACTGGTATGGAATTCATGAATTCTTCTTCATGAATACCAAAGGACTTTTGCAATTTAATAGGTAACAGAGTCGCTTTAAATAAACTGTCGCTAAGCTTTCATATGTCAATACAGTTATATGAAAATTGAGAGAGGCTTTTATTTTTGGTTTTGCTTAAACTTTGTCACTCCCTCACCCTCTCTGCTTAGCCACAGCTCAGGTTAGTCTCCTCCATCTCCGAACCTTTCTGTGCTGGATGACCTGGCAATAGCTGGGGTGGCACCTTGCATGAGGATGCCCTCATGGAGGGACCCAGAGCGCTTCTGGAAACTCGGAGGCAAGAGGTGTCTCCCGATGGGGGGATGTATTTGGGGAGAGGACATGTGCACCGCCTGTACCAAGAGCAGCCACAGCCAGGCTGCTTCTCTCCCCACAAGCAAGGGATAGCCCCGACTGCCGAGGCTCACCCCATCAGCATCCTGCCTCACCCAAATTTGGGCTAATCCCACAGCCTTTGAGACAGGGGTGACTCCTGGGGGCCTGAGTGCTGCAGCCCTCATGTCCACACCTTACACCAGATCCCACCCAGCTCTCATCCCCTGTCAAGGCCACCACAGGGAGGCAAACAGCCTTTTTTCCGTCCATGCTGGCATGCACCAGGGAGTCAATGCAGCTGCTGACATTTTAATGTCCAGTTTCCCGGCAGCTCAGGGGACTGAGGCTTTCGCCCCGGGAAATACCAGCCAACTGCCCTGATCTGGCTGGATGAATCCTGGGCTGGGAAAAGCCTGCCCGCAGGAAAGGCTGCTCTCCCCGAAACGACTTGGCAGGCTGCCTGCCCCCTCCTGCACCCGTCCAGCCACGGCGGGCGGCCGATCCGGGGGCGACAGCCAGGGCAAGTGGTCGGAGAGGCAGCTTCTGGCAGCCAGGGAGGAGCCGCTTGCTCCTTGGGAAAGTGTGGCCTGTCTGTGGGCAGAGACGTGACTGAAGGATGAAGGGAGAGAGTGAGCAGAGAGGGAGGTTGCAGAGGTTGGGGCAATGGGTGAAAACGCCACGGGGCAGCGGCAGCATGCGAGCAGCTTTGCAGGCAGGACAGGAAAGAGCATCCCCTGATGCATCCCCTGATGCTCTTCCTAAGGGATAATTCTAGGTATTTTCTGAGGAATTGTAGATTATTTTTCTTTATTGTTTCCCCCAGCTCTCTTTCCACTTTTCTAAGAATAAAATTACCTAGAATTTACTAAGCTGCAAAGAGCTAGTTGGCAGCTTTGAGCGTATTTGGAAAAACATTTCCTTGGCAGAACAGCATACAGGTTTGCAGCTCTGGGATGATATTGTCATAATACATCATGGGGTTCAGACTAGCATCCCAGCAGATTAAACATAAAAGAGTTACCAGCAGTGTTTTCTCACAAGGGACTTAATGCCTTAGAAATACATGTCCCTGGACAGTGCTGAAGAGCAAACACCTTAGCGGCCCTTGGCTAATGCTGCACAGCCCGTCTATTCATCCTTTGCCGACTGAAAACAAAACTGAGGTCTGGATGTGAGGCACGCCTTTATTTCTTGCTCTTGCTTTTGGACTCTGTCTAGCCAGGGAAGAGATCTGAATTTGAGCTAAGAGAGTTTTAGGGGCTGGAGGAAGGAGAGATTATGTGTGGGGAAAATGGGAGCAAGAAATTAAATTATAGGAATTAGCTCCTGGTATAAAGTGGAGTTTCATGGCTAGACATGCTCATTTCTCTTGCAGACATTCCTACAGAAGTGCTGGAAAGTAAAAAGGTATCTGCATTTTAATAATGAAAATTGCCAACTTGTAGGCTAGTTTCAGCAGAGGGCTGACACACAGGGAACAGGTTCAGGGAACCCTGTTCATGTAAAAAGGGAAAAGAGTCAATTTAAACCCAGGTGGAGTTTGAGTGCTGGCTTTAGGGGGCTTCTGAGTCTCCAAATCATTGATTGTCTCCAGCACCCAGTTAACACTCACTGCTCTGGAAACAGGCTCTGGGCGGGCGGCAGGCTCAGATGTTGCCCTGTGTTCTCTGTTCACTGTCCTGCAGGTCCCGGGGACACGCTAAAGGGGGAGAACAAAGCTAAAGTGGTCTCTGACAATTATTTTCCATAGAGAGCATCAGGCTGTCAATGACACACATCTCACCGGAGGTAGTGTTGCTCTTGTGCGCCTTTCCATAGGAGCTAGGTGAGCCAACCTGCCCTTTTTCTCTTTTTTTTTTTTTTTTTTTTTTTCCCCTTTTGCAAGGCACTCTGAAGACAGGCTGCTGGGAGGCATCGTCAGCGTACTGACTCCCCGCTGCCTATTAGAGTACAGGTTACATCTCATCAGGTTATGGTATGGCACATGTCTATGAAGACAACATGAGGTGAGATCATGCCACAGAAATTAACAATGCAGAAAGACATTTTCTTGATTCACAGCGTGGCATCAACTTATACATCTGAGTAGTGGATTAAGGGCTTCCAGCAGTGAGGTGGGGAGGAAGTAAGAGAACAAGCTGCCAACTGGTAAATATCCACACTAATTTTGCAAATGCAGGTATTTCATGTCTTTTCTAATCTAATCGTGAATGCAAACTGGATTACTGTATCTGACATGACAAGAATAAAACAGCACCAACAGACTCCTGAAATTAGCAGAGTGAGTTTGCTGGAGGAATTACATTGCTGATACAAGTCGCTCTTGTAATAAAGGGCACTACTAAAAGAGGGGAAAAAAAGAAAGAGGGAAGGGTAGGAAAAAAGCAGAAGTAGGTACCCTTTATCCCTAAATCAGAGGCACAATTAAAAAGCTAATGCTTTTTTTCACTAAGAACAGAAGATTTTCCCTTCTGGTGCTCACTGCAGCATGGAAATTAGTGAGACCATCTATGCTTACCTGACAGGAGAATTTAAGGAAGGATATGGCAAATAGCAAGGGCAGCGGAAGCACATGCACAGGGATTGGGAAAGATGATGGGCCATTGGGGATTCCTGGAGGTTCAGGAGAAATCTGTGAAAGTGCAGAGGGTAAGGAGAAGAGCTGCAAATGGGAGCAGCTCCTCAGAGAGGTACCACAGGGTACCTCTCACCTGCCTTTCCAGTGACATCCGCTTTGGGCAGCCGTTTAAATCACTACAAAGTTACTGTAAAGAGAAAGCACTCCAAACTGGTTTTGCTTCCAGTATCATGTCCTGTACAGAAGTGCATGGCAGTAGAAAGTCTTGCTCTGAAATCTGCTTCTTTTCTGTGTCATTTTCAGGTGATTACTAACAGAGCCCTTACAGCTAGCAAAGCTGCACTGTTTCTCCAAGCTCCTATCTTCTGTGAGCAGCATGGCTGAAGTGGTCTCCAAACTACCTAAAATCTCATCTCTGGAAGAAGAGGAGCTACACCTCACCCTAAGCTGCAGGCTGTTTGCCGTCTGCTTCAAGTGTAAAAGACGATAAAACAGTGAAAACATGCTAAGAGAATGGTTGCAAAAAGAAAAGCTCTACATCAGAGATGGAACAAGAAAACAAACAAAACAAGCAGGTCAAAGAAAGTTAAAGTAGTAATGAAAAAATAGTGTCTCCTTTTACAGGTGTCTTCTGTGGAGAAACTGGGCTGAAAGCCAAAATGAAAAAGCTGCGACAGCAAGGAGGAGCAGATCCCACAGAGACAATATGGGAGAGGGGACGGTCTCTGCAGGAGTTGTGAGAAGAAAAACAAACCATTAACATTGGAAAAGGCTAAAATAAAGCGAAGAGCTGAAGGAGCAGGAGTTATTTTTCATGGGCATTGGAGTTAATGGGTCTCATAATCCCTTCTCCCCTCTTCCCCACCCCAACCAAGGAAGCTCTGCCTTTGCTGATAAATGAGCATGGCTGGGATGGAGAGGCTGCTTTCAGGGAGCTTTGTGCTGTCCCAAGGCTTCCCAGAGCAAAGCCAGTCTCCTGCCCCGTGGCAGGCAGCGGGAGGGCACTGCTTCCGAGCCCTTCCGCCGGCGAACCTGGGCCCAGCTGCGACAGGGCGGCAAAACAAGACGGTAGGACACCGAGCACAGCCTGGGGAGGTGAGGAACGGGGAGCAGCAGCAGGGCCTGGGGGATAGGAAGCAGACAGCGGCGAACACTGTGAAATCACCAGCCCCAACCTGCACCGCACCCCTGCGCCTGTGCAGAACCTGCCTCCGGGACCGAAGTGTTACAGAAAACGTTAAAAGAACAAACTAGTCAGGCCTGAAGCAAAGAGAAAAGAGGAAGCCTGAGTGAAAGAGGAGATGGAAAAGATCAAGCCTCAAGCCAGAAATGAATAAGCTTAAAGCTACTGAAGAAAAAAAAATAAGGCAGGAAACAGTAAAGCTCGGAATATAATGAAAGAGAGCCAGGTGACCATGGAGGCAGGCTAATCTCTGTTCACCTTAGCTGGTTTTCTGCAATCAAGTTTACCATGAGGCCCAGCAGGACGCTGCAGTGTTAAGAACTCTTTCTGGAATTAAAAAGCAAAGGTGTTTTGAGAGGAAAGCCAAAGCATTAATGCTGGTTGTCTCACTACACCCAGAGGTTTGGGCCTCCTCCCGTGCTATCCCTAATCAAGGGATGCATCTGTCTCTGCCTGTCTGCACCAGCCCACAACACCACCGAGGTACGGCCGGCATTCTCATGTTCAGGTTTCACAAGGGCTAATTTGCCTTGGCTGAAAATGTTCTGGTCCTCTCTCCACTGGCAATTGCTTAAGTAACTACATTTTTAGCTTGGCTGCAGCAAGCCTCCAGTTAAAAATTTCTCAGCCTAGTATGTCATTGGCATTAATAATGTCTCCATGTAGTGCTGTGATGGGGAAAGATTATACTTTTGGGCATTTTTTCTCAGAAACAAAGCCTTTATGCATTTCATTTCAGCCACACAATTGATTCATGCCCCATCCCTGGGAGTGTTCAAGGCCAGGTTAGATAGGGCTTTGAGAAACTTGGTCCAGTGTCCCTGCCCATGGCCGGAGGTTCGAACTAGATGATCTTTAAGGTCCCTTCCAACCCAAACCATTCTATGATTCTCTGATTCTTAAATCTCCCTCCTCTGATGCCTTCTATCAAACTGGTATGTTGTTTCGGGGAGGTGTAAGGGAAGCTGGGGCTGACCTTTTAGCCCCCCATTTTCCCAGCAAGAGAGGTCTGACTTAATTAACGAGCGGAATGAAGGAACCAAAGTACGAGGAAATAAACCAATAACAACCACAAATATAAAGCAACCTGGCTTTAGTTCAGTTTAATGAGAACAAAACTTGCCCCTAAGCTTTAAAGGTATTGCATAGGCTCAAAACACAACTCTTCCCTAGGTTTTTCCAGACGTTAACAGAGCTAGGATTTTGCCCTACATTAAAACTGTAGAGGGAAGAGACAGGAGTCTGCTTGGGCAGCAATAGAGCTTCAGTTCCTGGAAATCAAATGCTGGTTTTGCTGGCATTCAAATAATACTCAAAGGCAATGTCTTATTTAAATCCTAGGAGCCCAGAAACGAAACAACAAAATGACTTTGCCTACATATGAAGAAAATGCTTTCTAGTCTATGCCTGCTGCCCAGATTTGGTCTGAAGAATTACTGAATGCTCTCCAGAGCAAATCTTCCCAAATGGTGGCATGAGGAGGCATCCAAATCAAATTCCTGCTTTTGTCCTCTCGTACATCATACTCCCAGTCACAGAGAACGAGCCATGCCTTTCCTTTTGACCTTTTCTTTCTGGACTTATGCGGAGCCAGACTTGGCCAGGAACTAAGAAGTTGGCAAGTGGGTCTTGGGTTCTGTCCTAGAGACCGATGTTTTCCATGACTCGACAGAAGATGGCTGTGCTCATCTACGTGGTCCTGCCAGCACCCTTCATCCTCACAATGACTGAGAATGTAGTTTGGCCAGTAGATTTCACCAGTTAACTCTTCACTAATGAAAAAACTAATCACAAAACACATCACGCAAAGGCTACCACAATCTTCTGACCTTTGTGTAGTCTGCATTTGAACCCCTGGCCATTAGGTAAAAGGCTTTATGTATTCTAGCAATCTTTAAAATAATTTAGTTACCCATATAGATGTACAGAACACTTGCTTTTCTCTTATAGGGGGAAAAAAGGGAAAAGAGAAGAGGAGGGGAGGGAAGGGGAAGGAGAAAAGGTGAAAGGAGAAGGGGAGAGGGAAGGGAAGCGATATACTCAAAACTAACCAAGTTAAAGTTTGCTGGATGGAGCCTGCACTCTGCATATAGAGATGCTGCAACACGATGATTTCATGCTGTCACCTGAGTGTGAATTTACAGTATTGTTCTAGAAAAGCCCTAGCTCAGGGCTTAGTGCCCATCCCAGTAACAGAACTGCACCCGTCTCCAGCGAGATCCATCTCTCTGCCCTGGCAGCCCATCCATAAGGAAGGGGAAGGAGAAGGACAGTCCTTTTGTCTTTCCAACTGGCCGCTCCTGCCCATTGCATGCTGGGTTTGTGACACCGTGGCATTTTGCAAAGCGGCATTGCCTGGCGGTGCCAGATGGAAGCATTACCAGGGGAGGATGTAGCTCAGGTTGGGGTTGCCTAATAGCGTTGGCTGCAATTCAAATGCAAGCACCGTCCAGCTCGCTCACTCATCCCAATTGAAGGTGGAGGCCTGACACGGCACTGCCCCCACTGATACCTACGTCGCACTGTCACCAGGGGAGGACAACCCGCTCACACAACAGCCCTTGAAGAAGCACTGGTGCAGAAGGAGCTCCTCTGATAAAACTTAAGGGAGACTGAGGAACATGTGACTGATTAGACAAAGTGAGTTAATAGAACTGATTTAAAACATTCTTAATTGCATTATTCCTGGCTAGTTATTTTTTCCAGTAGGAAAGAGAAAAAACAAAAAGTTGACCAGCCAGAACTAATGAAGAAATATTTTATGGTAACTGTTTGCATTAATGATAATATGGAGTGTTATGATTAATCAGAAGGGTCCAAACACAGTGAGTTAATTGCAGGTTGCTGATTACAGATTCTGAGACTCGGACTAATGCTCTAAGTGGACACAGAGCCAAACTTAAATATGAAGTAGCATTACTGATTACCCTGTAGTTTTCAGCAGCATAACACACATCCAAATCTGACCCATGGTCTTCTTTTTCTACTTGGTTTGCCCTGTTTGGACAGGTAATTAGATCGGCTGAATACCCTGTTCTTTGACTTGAGTGCATAAAGGGAAAAGCTTTGTTCACCAGCTCATTGTGCGCTCGTCCCGCTGAAGCAAGGGCGCATTCAGTCACCGACTCCCAGGAAGTTAATGACTCAGCCCTGTTTTCTGGAAACAGCACTTGGCTGTTCATTTGAGGGGTAAGGCGAGTTCCTAAAAGGAAGGAAAGTGATGGTCACTAAACGGGACAGGCTAAGGTGAGAAGACTGGAAGATTTTCTGTTGGTTTTGGATTATGGGCATTATGTGGGTTGCATCATTTTTAGAACACAAAAGCAATTGCTATTTAAACAAAAATCAAATCCAAGTCATGGACTTTGAGTTTCATCTCTGGGCTAAACAAGTAATTACCACAAGGGTTAGAAAGAATTTCTTCTTCTCCTCCTGCACCTCCTGACAGTATTTCATAATTGAATGAGCCCATTAGAGAAGTTTTGCTTTCCTGTTTACTATTTTGCTAGTTTTTCAAAGAGGGATGACAGACTACAGGATTGCTCAAGTTTGGCAATATGCACATTCCATTACAAAAACTTTTCCAGCAGCATCACTGTACAGCGCAACCCTAATCAATGCAGATTTTAATTGCAGGTAAGTATCAGTTACATTGTTATCCAACAGCTATTAATAATTTTTTATATAATAGTGTATTACCCTGTTAACTGCAAAACAATTAAACACCCTAAATACCTGTAATGAAATGAACCGTTCAATGCACGTTCGTTTCTAGGCAGATGTCTTTGTACTTGAGATGATCATCTGCTTCAGGAGTGGATTACAGGAGGTACTTAGGGACTTTCTGAAAGTTAAGCAGGTACTTAACTGCTGTCCTGCAGTGGTATGGACTTCAGCACCATTAAATTCCCCAAGGCAGAAACGTGCATCTTTTCTTAAGCATGTCCTTGACCGAATAGAGACAGAGGATGGGGTGCTACTGAAAAACAGGGTCAGGCTTATGTCTCAGTTTTACTGCATACGAGAGAGTTGCATCACATTCATTTTTAAACTGGCCAGTCCTGAATTCACTCCATTTTACAACAAAAAAATAGGAATATTCATCCATCAGTTTAGGCAGGGTTTTTCCTGCCTTGCTCATCTCTCTGCTCTCTTGTCCTTCTGGGAATATAATCCCTTTCAGTGATTGCCCTATTTCAAGCATGGTCTCATAAAGAAATGACACAATTTTGCCATCCCTCTGTCTGTGGCAGAGCCACCATACGAATGCTGAAGGACAGTGTGGACCAGGGACCTCGGCGATTCTGGATTAATACGCGTTACATGAGGAGAATGACTCTCCGGTGCCCGTGGAGCAGGGTCTGGGCAGGCACGCTGCCCATGGGAGGTTCAGCCTCCCTGCAGATGCAGTCCAGCACATCAGATTTACAGCCCACATCTGACTTATCTGCAAGCAAACAGCAGTCAGTTTCTGGATGCGGAGCAGCCCAGGGTGCCGAGCATCTTGTTGCCACAAAAATACAGAAAATACCTGTTCCCTCAAAAGGTTTTCCCATCTGAGATCTGGGATCGGATCATCTATACAGGACTGCATAATACAGGATCATCTCTATTATCAAGCACAACCCCAGTGCTGACTGATGAATCTCCAGGGCCTTTTCAAAGTTGGAGCCCTGGGAGCTCACACATTCACAGCCCGCTCCTTAAAACAGGGCTCTCTATCTATGCCTGTCCATCCTGGCTGCCCATAATTAGTTTGAAACCTGTTGGCTTATTTCAGTTTCAGTTATTTCGGACAGTTTCAGCTGGGTTAATTCAGAGCTGACAGCACCAGAAATCATTAGGGCCCTACACATATAAAATTTCAACAAAGAGAAGAAAGACCCGAATGAATGTTTCACAGAGGGGAAAACCTATATCAAGTTCTACCCAGTTAATTGGGGTTTTGGGCTTGACCCATGCTGGGCAGCCTGCAGATGTGGCTGACCAACTAGCACATGGGTGGCTTGGACCTTGTCACGGAACAGATCCCTGGAGCCTTGAAAGAGTCTGGAGTTTTGCGCGGACACTTCTGGGACATGGGGAGGCAAACTTCAGATGCTGTCAGGGTAGCTCAGACTATAGGAGCCAGAAGAGAGGCAATAAGACTACTCCGGAGGAGGAAGAGGCATCTCTGGGTATAGCAAAACAAATCTATAGAACTCTGGGCTTTTTTAATTGCACTGCTCTTGGAGCAACTTGTTAAATTTCATGATACCAACTGTTTCTCTGCTTGCTTCTCACTTGGAAGTTATATGAAACAAATCCCTGATGAGCTCTCACATCTCACTATGAGACAGACCTCAGCATCTAAGCGTCAGGAATTTATTTACCTTTGCAGTCCCTAGTGACTTCATTCGGTATTCTTGTAAGCCTGATCTCCGCTGCCTAAAATATTCCATGGTAATTTGTCACCATTATCTATTGCTTTACTAATGTTACTTAGGTAAATTATTATAATCTCAGCAAAAATATTTTAGTATTTCTTTTACAACTTTGTTCAAAGTAGTCTTACCAGAATTAGATTAATAAAACATCTGTCTTTCAATATAGTTCAAAGTAGCCTAGCAAGGTCTGTGCATGCCTATTAATTCTGCAATAACAAGCAGAGTCTATAAAGGCTGATTTTAGGTACCACGACAAGTAGCCACATCTATTTTTCTTGAAAATGTGCTTGTAGTGTAGGGGGGTCCATTCAGCCCCCAAAACAAATAATTTGGTCTCAGTTAACAACATATTTCACTAGGCAAATGTACCAACACTCCAGGTACGTTGGGTTCAAGAGCCATCTTTTGCTTTAAAGATCCTAAACTGTTCTGCTTTCCCATATAACTTCCCATTTTCTACATCTGCACTGCTCCCATTTCTCTGCTAGCCTGGGACTGAACAAGCTCTGGTCCCCCAAAGCTGTCTCCATGGCTTGTACAAGAAATGCCTTCTTAAGATATCCTCTAGTTTACAGTTAGATACCTCCTGGAGGCTCACTTACAATTGCTCATTGGCATCTAATAACGGTGAGGTTAATGGGAAAATAACTATAATCTATTTGTTCTTAGGTGCCTACTTTCAAGAGAAAAGCCATTATGTTACCAAGAACTGCATTACCAATATTACAATACCATTACTGTGACCTATTGCTGCCCTGTCTCTTGTCTCTCCAGTATATCTTGTCTGAACATAGCATCTACTCAGGTTCTCAAGTCACAGGATCATCAACCTTGGTTTTTTTTTTTCGTTTCTTCCTCCAGCACCCACAACAGTCTGAATGCTACCTGAATGTATTAACAACAGTAATACAACACTGAAATGGAAAACTAAGGGAAGATACATGAATAGGATTGTGCCCTCTGCAGCAATTAAAAAGCAGTGTTATTTAAACTGATCTGTAGTACTTATTAAGAACAGTTCCAATGTCTGTTAAAAACAAAATAATATAATGCTTGATACTTTAATGGGACTTCAAATAAAATTTACTGTCAATAGTGTAAAAAAATGTGGAGAAAAAAATTACTACAGTTTGTCTACTTTATACAAGGGATATGGAGTTTTTGGGAAAAAGAATGTACCTCATCCACCCTGTGACATACAGAACCCGACAAGAGGATCTGTGGCTGTTGGACAGGTCAAATATAAGGTAAAAAAAAAAAAAAAAAAAGGCAGCTAATAATTCTTTGGAAAAGCTTTCTGTGGGGACCTAGACCTGGTGCTTTAGAGTTTAAAGCTCTCTGCTATAGGGCTTGAGTCTTCCTACACGTTTCTGTGGAGTGTGTCATCCCAGTACCCAGCACTCCTTGGGAAATGGCCCTTAAAAATAAATAATATTAGTGTAGGACATAGGGTAGCTTTTTTTCTTCCAGGGTCTACTGATATTGTATACCCTTTCCTGTATGCATCAGTGAGCCTAATATTTCAATGGAATCCAGTGCTAAAATTCTCCCTAAACTCAGTGGAGTTGGATTCAGACCTCATGCTTAAGGTATGTTTGATTATTTTCAATTCTACCTTTATAAGCAAATATTTCATGTTTGAAGACTGGCATCAGCAATGACTTAAGACTGCTGTCAGAAGAGACCTCTTTGCACTTCCACTGTCACAGTCTTTCCCCATAACCTTTTCAAGACATCCCCGGCCCAGGGCAGGGGAGAGGCAAAGGGCACTGAGAAGAAGAAACACAATTGCTGCGGGCTCCCACTGTTACCCTGCTGCAGCAAACATTGCCCACTGGTCTGAACTGCAATAGGTTACCTGTGCTGGTACAGTGAACAAGTTAGGGTATCTAACTATCTCATTTAGCCAGATGAGAAAGGATTTTCTTTTCCTTGCAGTCTACCAGTCACTTTCATGAAATAATTGGGTTTAGTAGCATCCACTGCAATGCACTCCGTAAGTTGGGAAGAAATACTCCTGAAGGCTTGAAGCAAGACTGAACACAATTTTAGAGACCTTCGTCATAAGTGAAATCAACAATCCATGCTAAGCTATTATTAGAAGTTCAAGGTGGAATTTCTATCCTGGAAAAAAATTATTTTGAACATCCTAGATTCAAAGTCTGCAATTGCTCTTGGAAGGGAAAAAGGACCACATCACTTAAAAAAAAGCCCTGTTTTTATTTCTTTTGCTGCTCTGCCTTCCTAACCCTGGCGTATCTGTACCAGCTCCCCACAGAGGGATTCCAGTGTTGTTGCGGGAACTCGTCAGAAGAGTGCAGTGTATGGTAAGACAGAGTAGTACCGGTATCAGGCAACAAGTCTTGCGAACAGAATTAATATCCTTCATTAGATAGGCTGATACAGCTGAATCAAAGTTATGGGTCCAAATGCTCGCCCAACTTTATCATCTGGCCCAACCACGGTTACTACCTCTCCTTACGAAGGTCCCTTTGCTAGTCAGAGGTGCAGTAAGCACCTGCCAGTAAGAGGCTGGACTAGGTGCAATGCCCGGTGTGCAGACTGTCTACGGTGTTCGATGAGATGACACCACCAAAAATTAGCTCCACCTCAAGAACTCAGTGGAATTTTTACAAGCAGAGTACATCTAATGGATGCTAGTGAAAACAAACTCCACTTATTTTGTCACAGTAAGTAAATAAGGTGAGAATGTCTCCTACTCTATTTAGGTACTTACATTCTGCTCTAATTCTAAACTAATGTACTTAGTACATAATTTTGCAACCAAGAACTGTAACAGAATCTAATGTACTAATGCATACCACTGTTCATCCTGTATACTGCAGCCAGACAGCTTTTTACAATTAGTACTACTTTTTTTTTTTTTTTTTAAGTAATATACGTATAATCATTAAGAACTGCAATGTAATACACAGAATGTCCACGCTTTTCCTGCTCCTTTATCTTCTGCATGAAGAAAAAGGAAAGAAAAAAAGATCACCTAATGTGACTAGAAGATGCATGCATAGCTAAGAACGAATACAGAATGTGTTCTGAAAAAAAAGCATTAAAGCATTAGGGCAAGCATTAGTAATCCCACACTATGTACTTTAGAACAACTTGCTGCCAGAAAGAAAGATAGTGAGGACACAAATAAACTAAAACAAACAAGCAAGAAAAAGAAGAAAAAAGGAATTTTATGATTTCTTCATACAAACTAACTGAAATTATTTGTAGCAACAATATGAGGATGTTTCAGTCAGTCACCAAACAGCCTGATTGAATGATAATCAAATTAATTACCTACATTAACTGAACAGTTGAGAGCCCAGGTTGAAATTTAATAAACCACACTGCGTGAGGATGTTTTCAGATAAATCATAGCTTGTGACTCCCTGAGCATCATTTATTTTAAAACACTGCGCTGTTTCTGCAAATTGCATTTATTAAAGCTATGCAAAAGCTTCAAGTCTTTTTAAAGGTGAGTACATTTCGATTGTACTGGTTCTTGTTATTTAAGATGTATTTATCGAGTTACTCACATTTCTGCACCCTCCCCAGTAATTCTTGGTCAAATGTGTTTGGCACAGACATGCTGCAGGGAAAAACAAGGGTCCAGCTGTTTGCCCAAGCTTGATCCTGCCTTTTCCTACCTTCCCTCTTCAGCTCATGGCCCCATGCGTAATTTGCACCATTTGTTCGCCCAACAGATACTCCATGGTCCCTGATACATGACCCTCTGTGTATTTGGCCACTCCTCATTTGTCCTTGCCCTCCCTAGGCTGAGACGTCCAGGGCATGGCCAGTGTGGCTTCAGCCGCTCGTGGGACTGAAGAAGAGGTGTCCATGGGGTTGTGTTTTATGCGAAAGACAACCAGCTGCTGCCCCAAACACCGGAAGGCAGGTGCCAAAACCCCGTAATAAGCCAGGTCCTACCAGCCCTTTAATAATAGCCCGGGCAACAAGGAGAAGCGAGGCCGAGCAGACTGTGGCGCAGCTTCCCCCTCCTCTCCCAGCTGGCGAGAGCCCGGGCACCGGGGCTGTGCCAGGGCGAGGGGGAGCAGGAAGTTGCAGTCTGTGAGAAAACAGCTTCCCAACCCCTATTCCAGCGGGGTTTGCGAGAAAGCACAGCGCGACCCGCC
>KL265826.1:615-33782 GCA_000699545.1 Podiceps cristatus | reverse complement strand
CCCCCCCCATAGAGGACTTGAATATACTTAGGCAAATTTAAAGGAGAAAAAATAAGCTGGAAGATTTTTTTTTTTTCTAAAAAGCAAAACATCAAACAACAAACAGTTTAAAAAAAGAAGGTTATCAGTCTAACAGCTGTACAGCCACAAGAAACCATGAAAGGAAGATTAAAAATAGCTAGTTTTTGGAGTATTTCTTTGCATTGCAAAAACACAAACATGGTAAAATTTCCATTTTATCAAGTACAAATTGCATGAAAGTTCTTTCCTCCAGAGAGTTGATGCAATCATTTGTTAACAACTGTTTTAAAATAGTTTAAAGCACATCACAATATGAAAGCTTTCATGGAAACAAACCCAAGTCCTCTTGCAAAATGGAATGAGTAGACAATTTTTATATCCTTATTAAACAGGTGCAACTTTTTTTGACAAGCCATTTTACTGAACTTGCTAGATTGTTTGCAGGCTAACATAAAGCGTAGTTTGAATGAGAACAGACAAATTTATCCACAGCTTTCTACTCTTTTTTTAAGTACCCTAATGACATAACAGACATTCTTAAATCTTGTGAATAGTAGCTATCTCAGAAATTACATAGTTAGTACTGGTTTTATATGAAGGAATTATTTGTTCTTTTTACTTAAATCAAGAAGAGTCCATCAGATATAAGTAGAAATCATCTCTATACCTGTGTTGTGTAGCTTGGGAAATATTAAAAAAAATCAGTAAACCTGAAGTAGAGCTCTTGATCTCATAGTTGACTCAATTCCATTGAAATAATTTAAGCAACAACTTTAAGAGCATATATAAATGCCAACCTAATGGGATGCTTTCCTTAATAAGTCAAGTGAGTGAGTGCATAATTACGTTATGTTGTATATTTGTAAAGAACAAAACTGAAATATTAACTTCCTTTTTCCCAACACCATCACAGACTCAACAACTTGTCACCATCTGTTCAAAACTTGAGATTTTTGGAATTGTCTTAATGTGCTGTGTTTGGCTGGGGTAGAGTTAATTTTCTCCATGGTAGCTGGTATGGGGCTGTGGTTTGGATTTGTGCTGGAAACAGTGTTGATACCACAGGGATGTTTCCATCACTGCTGAGCAGGGCTTACACAGAGTCACGGCCTTTTCTGCCTCTCACCCCACCCAGCAGCGAGGAGGCTGGGGGGCACAAGGAGCTGGGAGGGGACACAGCTGGGACAGCTGACCCCAACTGACCAGAGGGATATTCCATACCGTGTGGCGTCGTGCTCAGCATAGAAAGCTGGGGGAAGAAGGAGGAAGGGGGGACATTCAGAGTGATGGCGTTTGTCTTCCCAAGTCACGGTTACGTGTGATGGAGCCCGGCTTTCCTGGAGATGGCTGAGCACCTGCCTGCCCATGGGGAGTAGCAAATGAATCCTTTGTTTTGCTTTGCTTGCACATGTGGCTTTTGCTTTACTTATTAAACTGTCCTTATCTCAACCCACAATTTTTCTTACTTTGACCCTTCTGATTCTCTCCCCCATCCCAATTGGGAATGGGGGAGAGTGAGCGAGCGTGGTACTTGGTTGCCAGCCCGGGTTAAACTACCACACTTAACTAAGATTCAGGATTCTGCCACTGGATTGCTAAACTACAAATAGAACTGTCTTATTAAAGAGAATATATATCAATTCAAAACCACAGAACTTGCTGCCATTGATGTGTATGTGCTGCCTGTATTAACAAACAAGTGACAAGGCAGATCAATTATTTTACTCTAGCTGTCCTGTGGGTCTTTTCCTTCCTGTCTGATTAGAAGCTTTTGTCTACATGGAGTTCTAAATACTCCATGAAAGCTGCTAATTTTTTTTTTTTTTTGTAGCTTTAGCTATTAGTGGGATATACTCTCAGGCCTCTGTGTGCTTTAGGGTTCTGATTTCTTACTATATGATGAACAGTGTTGCATCTAGAAAGTCAGCAAGGTTTTTCTCCCTGGGCATCTTCTTATAGTGATACCTTAGTTGAAGATCATTCTTATGACACAGGTACCTTTGATCAGAAACATAGAGAAATTCCCGACTCTTTGGAATGGTTCCTGCTGCAGAGAATTATGCCACGAGCAATTGATAGAGCAGCAGAAGGTGAAGCAGATGCAATGGAAGAAAAATGAACAGGTGTCTGGCACTAAGAGAAGCAGGAGTTGGTTTTCCTCTCTGTCTGGTGTCTAGAAGAGATAATGGCAATATAAAGCCTTGCCAAGAATGTGTTGTTTACACAGTGTATGTACACCCACCTGCTCCATCTGAAAATGAGCTTGTGAACTCACCTGACTGAAAAGAACAGAAAAAAGATTGATGTGTTTTTGTATTGTGCCTGTTGAACTGACAAAAAGCATTACAGAAAATTAATAAAATCCACATGGGGGAATATCAATGTCCTTACAGTTTAAATGAGGTTTTTGAATTGCTAGCTATGTCTCTTGCATTCCTTATTTTGTATGTGATACATCTGATACATATCTGATACAACTATTAAACAGATTACCTTTATTTTCACGCTTTCCCTCTTTCGGTGAAGAAGGTGTTAAAATCAGCAATGACAACTAAGAAATGTGCATTTGATGTATTTAGTGCCATGAGACATGAAGTACAAAAACCCATTTATGCTACAGTGAGATATGTCCAGACAACTACTTAAGCATCTAATTAAAATCAGCTGCAAAAGGTCGGGAAGTTATAGTAAAGACTAGGGGGGAGGTTTCTCAACACTTTGGCTGTACGGTAACTGAGTGAGGGAGGGTTTCTTTATTTCAAGAAAATGTGAATGGTTCAAAAAGTGTACCTGTCCAGAAATGTGACCATAAATGTATTTCTCTGATCACTAATACTGATCCTTTCCTTAGGAATTTACATTTTTAAACAAGAAGCTGTTTTGAAAGGAAAAATGAAGCTTTAAAAAACTGTTAAAAGAAATTTTGCAAATATATAAACACTGAAAACTAAAGAGACAAATTTGAACAAACAAGTCATTTCCCTGATTAGCTTTGGTTTAAAAGAAAATATCAAAACATTAAAAAAATGTTTGTCAAAAAAATACTGATAATTTCATCTTTTAAAATGAAAAGTTTCATCTTTGGTAGATTTCCTTCTTCATTTAGATTTACAGTAGATATTCCCAGCTTCATCCCCAAATTGTTTATTCTGTTGGAATCGGTGCCTGATTTCTTTGCCAAATTATGTGATGCAACCTAGTAGCATTGCTATTTACTAGCTTTGTGTTTAAAATTGATTGTAACATATTTATAGCAAATGACTCAAAAACTTCTCTATTGTGAGAACAGTATTTTCATAGTTCATACTGTATTAAGCCTCAGTTTAAATATCGGGGCATTTGAATGCTTATGTCTTCAAATGGACATGCTTGAGGTCAAAAATATTTGTTCAATTTTGCCCATCTCTCACTGAAAAAAAAATCTTTCACTGAAAGTTCATGCTGAAATTTCAAAAGCAGATGAAGGCAACTACTTACAAAATGCAAGGGAAACTTAACTGCTCGCTTAATATCAATATTATGCAATTGCATTCTGTGCTATTTTGCTTATTTTTATTATTCAAGTAGTTTAACAGGCTTTTTCCATTAGGTAAACTTCAGCAATATGTGAACTATTATCAGTTACTATAGTAGATCTCATAGCATTTTAATTTATGATGAAAATTCTTGCTCTGAATGGATGAAGTCATGTGGAGTGTCAGTAGTTTCTATTCTTACCTGGCAGGGGCCATTTATTGTTAATTAATTGCATTATATATAACAACCTATACACTGAAAGGTAAATGCTCTAAAACTGGACCGACTTCCAGAGCTGTAGCTGCTGACCTCATTATATCACAGTGACAGTATCCACCTCTTTCGGCTCTACCCTAAGCTCCCTCAAACCACTCAGTAGCAGTTTGTCCTCCATCATTAAAATGGTGGAAGGTATATAAATGAAGCTGGTGGAAAAAGGTGGCAAGCTGAATTTAAAACGTTATATTCTGTCAGGGTGACACTCGGCTTTCTGAATTCTGACTAATAGGTGATGCCAACACAGGTATTGGAACACAGGAATCGGGGAAGAAGGGAGTAAGAGGGGACTTCCACAACTCACATCCAGAGCAGAATAACAGCGTTCCTTCCCACTTCGTAAGTCTGGGGTGAAGTTTCAGTAGCTGGAGGTGTGCAGAGACTTTGGATCCTGTGTTGATGGCCTTTCCTGCCACAGCTCCAGCCTTTTATATACATTATCTTCTTCATGTAACCTACAGTCATCAAAATCTCCCTGCTCTGTTGATTAGCATGTGAACTGCATCTCCCCTTGCTGTATTACCCAAATTTTCCTATCATTAAGCTTAGTCTAAATTTAAATTCACTAGCAGTGACTATGGATTTATAATAGCTTAAATGAGGCTATAATTTGGTCTATTAACTTTGTACAGCTGACTACCGAGATATTTTTCTTCTCCGAGTCAAAAATTCTTGCTACTCTTCCGAAGGAAATTTCAGCATCCACCAACTTTTTAAAAATACATATTGAAATATATTTAACACATCGTAAGCTAGTGAGTATTTTGATAAACTGTATGTTCTTTTTGAGAAGTAACAAGTCAGGCTTGTGCCTCCAGAAAGGAAATACTGAGAAATGATAATGTCTAATCTTTCATGTTTCTCATCATCAGAAAAAGATGCAAACTAACACAATATTCTGAGTTACTGGTGTGGAGCTGAAATTGTTCAATGAACTGCTTTTAAGAGGGAACACACATGGTTGAACAAATTTATTGTAAAAAAAATCAATACAGAGAGCAGTACACAAATTGACCAAAGGCAAGATTTTACTTTGAAATACGTATGGTACAGTACTTTATTTTCTTTTAGCATTTTAATAGCCTAGCGTACACATATATTGAACCAGTACACAATACTAGCAGATTGAACACATTACCTTCTTGGTGGCTTAAACTATTGTTTCACTAATTTTTCTAGGTTTTTTTGGAGGGAGGGAATGGAAAAAATACATCCTGTTGATAAAGCTCAGCGGATCATTTTGTTCCTTTCTCTTTTTTCTCCTGGAAGAGTCTGGAGACTCAATCTATTTTTATCCTTTAAAAAATAAAAAGCAACCACAGCAGAGGATGCATTTTCACATTTCACATCATCACCAAGAAATACAGAGCCTTGACAACCAAGATAAATGAACAACAAACCAAAAAGCAGTGGAGAAGGGTCAAATCCATTTGACTTATGGGCCATTGTAGAGAATGGTGGGTCACACAATCTGTTCTTTTGTTTCTGAAGCTACCAAGTGGAAACTATATAGAATAAATGTTACCCAGATTTAAAAAAAAAAAAAAAAAAAAAAAAAAGAGGAAGATGACTCAGAAACTAAGGGCTGTCTGTGCGAGGGACATGTATCTATTACTGACACTAATTAGTTACCCAACAAGCTTGATTCATTTGCTTAATCTCATAGGTTCAGGAGGATGGCAGGTAGTCAGTATTTGTTTTTTGGTCTCAAACCATTTCATGATTTATTATCAAGTCCCAATTTCTTTAGTTGAGGAGGAAACCCACCGAATTTTATTTAACCTAGCAGCTCGCTGCCATAAGTGAGACTGGGTATAGGGGTCCTGGGATTCGGTCTTCTGTGTTCTCAGCTGTGTCAAAGGTGAGAATATTCATATTCAAGACTGTTACTCTTTTTGTCTCCTATCTCACTTATCTTTTCTCTCTTTCATGCTTCGCAGAATATAGTAACAGTGCAAACAGTTTCATTGTGACATTGTTACCACGTTCAGGAAAAATACTCTCTCCTCTTCTCTTTCCTCTTCCTAAGTGAGGATGCATATTTTCCTGATTATGCAGAAAGCTGACAGTTGTCATATAATGGGAAACAGGAAGCTGTAGTCTAAATGATAATACCAATTTGCTGCATCATCTAGTCAGGAATATGATCATGAAGTCTTGATCCCAGAATAGGAAAGATCAGAGAAGGAAAGAGCTGCTGGTAGACAAGTGGGATAAATTAGTATGGAAGATTAGTCAGTGATTAATATGTTTCAAGAGTTGTTTTTATACTGTTACAATTATAGATATATACTTATCTCCCCTTCCTGGCTTCTCTCTATTTATGGACAGTAATAAGACGAAAGAGAATGGAGAGAGAAACTGGGATTTGTCAGAATGCTGATTGTGCAATCAAGCTTAATACATGGAAAAGCTTCAAACATCAGAAAAAAAAAAAAAAAAAAAGGAGGAAAAGAGGAAGTGAGCAATGTGCAAAACTCAGATTTTTTATCAGAAGTTAATGCCTCCATCATGTTCCTTAAGGGCTCTTAAAACTCCAGCTATTCTTCTGTCTGAAGCAAGAAATACAATTACAGCAGTAATAGAGTTTTCTCCTGACTAGCCATCATGCTAGGTTCTGGCATTACTAATGTACATTGTCTTCATTGTTTACATCCTCAGCATTAGCGTATATTAGCGGGACAGCCTCCACTTAGGTTGATGGAACTAAACTGTCATTGCACAATCATTTTAACATGACATGAAGGGGTCCCACTTTTTCTCCCAAAATCTTTTTCATGTTCCTGTACAGTGATCCAGTTCAGGGAAATCATCTGTCTGCAAACTGATGGTTAGTTTTCATCTTGATTTTTTTAGCTTCCTTGATTTGGCTCGTTAGACAACTACATAAGCATTGTTATAACACACATGAGCAGGTGGGAGTAAGCCACTGACAGAGGGCTGGAACCAGTGGCAGTACAGGCTTATATTAGACTAAAGCGACAATGTAACCATAGTTGAAACATAAATGAATATACCACTGCAAGAACTCAGTGCTGATCCAAAAATCTTTAGTGATCTAGGAAGGATATACCAGCAAAATGATAATGGGTTAGACTGATGATAGATAACTGCCATATAATAATCATTAGTAATTGCAATTACGCATGTAAATAGTTTAACTCTCTCATTGAAATTCCCCAAGACTGAAGACAAAGGAGCAAAGAAGGACTTACGACATCATTGCAAAATAACTGTCAAATTGAGGAAAGTAAGATATTAGGCTGGATTTATTGGGGGAAAAAAAAAAAAAAAAAAGAGAATACAAATATTATGGACAACACTGTACCAAATTTTCCTGTGAATGTGTTAAGCACATACTGCCTCCAGTACAGATTATTTCATTTCAGAGAGACCAAAACAGAAATAATTTTCACATATTGAACAATACCTGTAATCAACTAATTAGATGCAAACTACCCCTGTCTTTACCTCTCCCTGTACTTTCCCTTTAGCAGAGTGAATGCACTGGTAATTCCGTTTTGGACATTGTTATAAAGGTGATTTTATGTCCATTTCATTGAAATTCATCCTTCGGAGAAACGAATAGACAAAGTTGTGAATATTCTTCTGGCATTGCAGAACAGAATCATAGAATCATAGAATTGTTTAGGTTGAAAGAGACCTTTAAGATCATTGAGTCCAACCGTTAACCTAACACAGCCAAGTCCACCACTAAACCTAAGCACCCCATCTAAACCTCTTTCCAATATCTCCAGGGATGGTGACTCCACCACTTCCCTGGGCAGCCTGTTCCAGGGCCTGACAACCCTTTCAGTAAAGAAACGTTTCCTAATATCTTATCTAAACCTCATCTGGTGCAATTTGAGGCCATTTCCTCTTGTCCCCTCACCTGTTACTTGGGAAATGAGACCCACACCCACCTCACTACAACCTCCTTTCAGTTGTAGAGAGCGATAAAGTCCCCCCTCAGCCTCCTTTTCTCCAGGCTAAACAACCCCAGTTCCCTCGGCCACTTCTCATAGGACTTGTGCTCTAGACCCTTCACCAGTTTTGTTGCCCTTTTCTGGATGGCCACGCTATTCCTGATAGAAGCCAGGATACTCTTAGCCTTCTTGGCCACCTGGGCACACTTCTGGCTCATGTTCAGCCAGCTGTCAAACAGCACCCCCAGGTCCTTTCCTGATGGGCAGCTTTCCAACTGCTCCTCCCCCAGCCTGTAGTGTTGCCTGGGGTTGTTGTGACCCAAGTGCAGGACCCAGCACTGAGCCTTGTTGAACCCCATACAGTTGGCCTTGGCTTACTGATCCAGCCTGTCCAGATCCCTCTGAGGAACCTTCCTACCCTCTAGCAGATCAACACTCCCACCCAAATTGGTGTCATTTGCAAACTTACTGATGGTGCACTTGATCCCCTCATCCAGGTCATTAAACAGAACTGGCCCCAACACTGAGCCCTGGGGAGCACCACTTGTGACCGGCTGTCAACTGGATTTAACTCCATTCACCGCAACATGTTGGGCCCAGCCATCCAACCAGTTTCATACCCAGAGCAGTACAGACTACACTCTTCCAAGCCATGATCAGCCAGTTTCTCCAGAAGAATGCTGTGGGAAACAGTGCAAAGGCTTTCCTAAAGCCCAGGTCGACAACATTAACAGCCCTTCCCTCATCCACTAAGTGGGTCACCTTTTTATAGAAAGAGAGCAGATTAGTCAAGCAGGACCTGACTTTCATAAACCCATATTTGCTGGGCCTGATCACCTGGGTGTCCTGTACCTGCCACGTGATGGCACTCAAGATTATCCGTTCCATAAACTTCCCTGGCACTGAGGTCAGACTGATAGGCCTGTAGTTTCCCAGATCCTCCTTCCAGCCCTTCTTGTAGATGGGCATCACATTTGCGAACCTCCAGTCAACTGGGACCTCCCAGGTTAGCGGCAACTGCTGGTAAATGATGGAAAGTGGCTTGGTGAGCATTTTCACCATCTCCTTCCATACCCTTGGGTGGATCCAATCCCATCCCATAGACTTGTGTGTGTCTCAGTGGTATAGCAGGTCACTGACCACCTCCCCTTGGATTATGGGGGCTTCATTCTGTTCCTCATCCCTTTCTTCCAGTTTAGGGAGTTGGGTACCAGGAGAACAACTGGTTTTACTATTAAAGATGGTGGTAAAGAAGGCATTAAGTACCTCAGCCACTTCCTCATCCTTTGTCATGATGTTTCCCCGTGTATCCAATAAAGGATGGAGATTCTCCTTAGCCCTCCTTTTCTTGCTAATGCATTATTTTTGTTGTTGTTTTTTACAGCAGTAGCCAGATTAAGTTCTAGTTGGGCTTTGGCCCTTTTAATTTTATCCCTGCATAACCTCACAACATCCTTGTAGTCCTCCTGAGTTGCCTGCCCCTTCTTCGAAAGGTCATAAACTCTCTTTTTTTCCCCCAAGTTCAAGACGAAGCTCTCTGTTCAGCCAGGCCAGTCTTCCTGCCTGACAGCTTGTCTTTTGGCACATGGGGACAAACTGCTCCTACACCTTTAAGAGTTCCTTCTTGAGAATGTCCAGCCTTCCTGGACTCCTTTGCCCTTCAGGACTGCCTCCCAAGGGACTTTGTCAACCAGTCTCCTAAACAGACCAAAGTCTGCCCTCTGGAAGTCTAAGGTAGCAGTTCTGCTGACCCCTCTCCTTCTCCAAGAATCAAAAACCATCATTTTGTGATCGCTATGCTCAAGATGGCCTCCAACCATCACATCGCCCACAAGTCCTTCTCTGTTCACAAACAACAGGTCCAGCAGGGTGCTTTCTCCAGTTGGCTCCCTCACCAGCTGTGTGAGGAAGTTATCTTATCTTCCACACACTCCAGAAACCTAGACTCTTTCCTTTCTGCTGCATTGTATTTCCAGTAGGCATATGGCAAGTTGAAGTCCCCCACGAGAACAAGGGCCAGTGACTTCTCCCAGCTGCCTCTCCATCCTGGCTGGGTCGTCTATAGCAGACTCCCACCATGATATCTGCCTTGTTGGCCTTCTCCCTTATTCTTACCCATAGACATTCAACCCTATCATCATCATCATCCTCAAGCTCTAGGCAGTCAAGACTCTCCGTAACATATTGGGCTGCCCCACTGCCTCTCCTTCCTTGCCTATTCCTTCTGAAGAGTTTGTAGCCATCCATTGCAGCACTCCAGTTGTGCGAGTCATCCCACCGTGTTTCTGTGATGGCAACTATGTTATATTTTTCCTCCTGCACAGTGGCTAGTTTCCCCCTGCAGACATCCAGCAAGTTGAAGTCCCTCATGAGAACAAAGGCTAGCAATCATGAGAAAATAGCTAAACACATAGCTAAATAGCTAAACACAGTATTACTTTCACCCAAATCATAGACTCATAAAATATTTTCGTTCGAAGGGATATGTGAGTCCTTTAGTTCACTTATCTGCTCAAAGCAGGACCAATTATATGACTTTTCTCAGTGCTGTGTTCAGTCATGTTTGCAATGTATCTCCAAGGGTGGAGATGGTACAATGTCTCTGGGCATCCTAGTCCAATAATTCCAAGTTCTTTCTAACAATTGCCTGGGATTTCCTCTGGCAGAAATTGTGTCCATACTCTTTTGTCGTAAGACCACGAACCTTCAAGAGTTGTCTGTATCTTCTCAGTATTCTCACATCAGCTGCTGTAGACACTAACCAGACCTCCTCTCCTCCTCTCTTCTTAAGGCTGAGTAAAACCAACCATCTTGGCCTCTCTTTATATGCCATGTGATTTGATGCCTTAGTCATCTTGGTGGCCCTTGCTGGACTCACTCCCCAGTATGTCAGTACGTTCTTCTGGGGGGACCCGAACTGAACTAAGTAGGCCAGATAAAGAGTAATACTCTCCAGATTACAATATATCTTCAATGCTATTCTCCAAATTAGTTATTTCCATATAAGAGATTTTGGTACCACTGTAGGAATTCTCTGAAATACATTCAGAGTGTTCAATTTTGACAAAAAAAAAAAACAAAAATGAAAAAAACGAAACCAACAAACCAAAATCACACCCAAAACCACCAACAAAAACACACCAAAACCCCCCTAAACCAGGAAATGTTATTGTTCCACAGAATTGCTGATTACAATGTACCCATCTTCCACTCAGATGTCATCACTGCCATTTCAAGAGGGTCATGATGAAACTTGAAAAAGCATAGAAGAAAACAGCAGGGATTATAAGGTGTATATAAAAAATGATTCAGTTCCAGAAATCCATGACATCTATGACTTCTATAAATAGAATTTTTAATTCTTGTTATTGTATAAATTCTATGTTTGGTGTGCTAGAATGTATATTTGCACCCAGCCCATTTCCTGAGCATGTAAGTTCTCCAGCAGTCACGTTTCGTTGTTTTTTGGGTTTTTTTGCTTTAGGTGCTACTTTTGCAGCATCTCATCAGGAACCTATACTCTAACATTAGGTTTCCCAATGTTTCCTCTTCCAAGACTGGTAGGCTACTTTGACCTGGGTGCACAGTACTTACATCAATTCACTGATGTGGCCAGGCTTTTAAGAATTGTTACCATCTCTGTATTTTTTGTTTTCATGTTGCAGGATGAGTAGCAGTACAAAGGAGTAAGGCAGGACATAGTTATTCACACTTGCTGTCACCAGGTGCTGTAACTCACTCTTAAATCACTGCTGCAAGTTCTGTAGGAATGCACCTTCTTGCTGGTAGTTTAGTTTCATTTCCCTCCTGCTTTTTAAAAATAGTCTGTGAATGGAGCCTAATCTTTGTCACAGATGCTTGAGTCAAATTTATATAGAGAAATACTAAAATGAGTATCTCCTCTTCCACCCAGTTTGACTTTTCCACAGCTGGTGAAAAGCTGGTTGGGTCTGGAATAAATCATTTTCATGTGTTTCAAAGCTTCACAAGATTTTGACATCTGTGGTGAAAGAAGTATCAAAATTAAGCAAACCAAAACAAACTTAAACCCCAGCTGCAAATTTTCAGATAGTTCTTTTTCTGTAGAGTGTCAAATTTGCTACCTCAAAGTCCAATTAGAGTTCATTTTCTATCCAGTCCTGCAGCTGGGAGAAGTTGAGTGAATTTTCCAAACAGCTAATGAAGATTTTCACTGAAATAAATGTTGTTTAAACAGACACAGTTCAATGACTTTATATGCTATTGCAAAGATAGGTTTGTATTCCAGCTTTTGAGAGGTTTAGTAGTTACTTATTCTAGGGGCCACTTCTAGGTGTCTGAAAAGGTTGGTTGGCTCAGAAAGGAGTGACATTTTTGAGTGGCTGCACATTTTTTCTGATAGGATTTAAACACCTACAGAAAGTCACTATGAGACCAGATGAAAGTCAGACATTATGGTATTAGTGGTATGTGAAATGGGTGCTGGAAAACGGATGAGAGCACAGAAGGAACAGTATCACCTGAAGACGCAATTTCTTTTTAGGTAGTCTGAAAGTACCAACTACCAAGGTACTGTAAGTTTTCATTGAATCACTGTATGGTAAATTGCATAAAACACTCAAATGTGTACGTAATGAGAGAAGTGGGAGTAGCTGTGAGACACAGAGTCTATCCTGTCTGCACTTCATGTTATTCTTGCATAACAGCAGAGGAAGATTTTCCTTTGCCTTCACATTTGATAAAATGTTCTGATCTGATTCATAGTTATAAATATACAAGCAAGCAAATCTGTGGCCAATAATTGTAGGTCTTTTTCTGATATATTTGCACTTGCATGGATACAGAAACTACTAACTTGTCATATAAAAAGCATGATATGTTTAGTGAGAAAGCATCTATATTCTAGCTATTTTCCCACCATTTTAATATAGGATCCCTTTATCTGATGATTTTTTATGGCTGAAATCAGCGATGGTGAGCCAGACACCAATTAAAATTAAGTCACTCATTTCTGAGATAGCATGAAATCTAAAATACTCCAAGGGAAATTATCAGCTTGGAACGTCTACTCAGGAATGAGTTTGTATTGACAGAGTTGGGGAAACAGCAAACTGCTCCTTCAAATGGAGTTAATACTCTTGAGAAAATAATAGGATGTGTACTCAAAAAAGGAAGCTCCTAATTATATGTGTTGTAGGAACCTTTAGAGTTTTGGCATTCTTCATCCTTCCTCTCTTCAGTTCTTCCGCTTATGTTTATGCTGAATTTTACTTTTGAAGGTAATGCCTCATATTGTGTGTATCGCAACATATCATGAGGCCGGGAATAAAGAAAGGAAACGGTAAAGCATTATCTGAACTCATTGATGGTAATAATGCATCTTCTGTTGATATTTTTGTACATTTTAAGTTCCTGCATCCTTGTTCAAAGAGCTCTATTTGTCTGATCGTGGAGTCCAAACTGCTCTAAGCCTGCATTAGACAGGAAACACATTTAGAAATCCCATTTTCTGTAAGCACAAGCCATGGAGTTGAATGTCTGATGAATTTTAATCACAGCAATAAGAGCTGAGAGACTCGGTATGACTTCTGAACTGGTGAATAGGAAAAAAATGTGCTTAGTTGAAATCAGTGCTGTTGATTCTACAAGTACACTTGCACAGAATTCACCTGCTCTTTTTCAAAGTAAAACCATAATGCATTATTGATTTAGTGACTGATTTTTTTATGAGTCCACTTTGTGAAATCCCAAATCCTCCTACAATCATCCTGTGGCATCCTCCCATGTAAATATCCTTCATGTAGGTCTGTTCCCATTCTATGGTAACCTCAGTAACTTCATTAATTGCTCGTGATAGTAGCACAGCCTTCATAAAACAGCAGCTATTCTAAAAGGAAAAAAGGGTATCATGGCAATGAGTAACATACATGAAGTAGTATACTCATGTAAAAAAACAGTCTAAATGTTCATAAAGTCAGAGCAAAAACTATTAGAAGAAAAAAATAAAGATTACAAAAAAATTTATAAAACTGTAAGTTACTTCCCAGAAATGCATTAATCTCACCTTGTTACTTCAGAGCCTTTCCCTGTCTGTTGCAGACGGTGGTACAAAGTGGTTGATAGCTACAGTTTGAGATATAGACTGACACTTTCTTCTGCAGTAGTCATGAGTGAGTTATTCCAATCTGTGCTAGCACAGCTGGAAAATTTACCTTCACACGGCTGGAATTCCATTTCAGTCTGTCATGATACACTACACTGCGTCCGTTTTTTCATGAGCTACAGTATTGGTGCAATGTGTTCTCTAAGGTTTCTGCCATCACAAATACAGTCACTAAAGCCATCTATTAAAAGTAAGTTGAGATTGAAATGCTTTGATATCAAAAAATAAATTATTTTGTAACGGGCCAGCTCCCTCAGGGTTAGAAAAGCTTACATAATAGCTATGATTTTATTTTTCTTTTAAGTTTTCACAACTGCCTTTTTGCAGTAATTTATATTGTTCCTGGGCCAGATGTATTTTAAGATTCTCTTTCCTGGTACTTACCCATGGGTGGACTGCCCTAGCTTTTACTTACTTCAGTTCAAGGGAACTAAAAAGGACTAAGACTTACTCTGCTTTTCCAGATACCATTCACCCTAAAAATTTGTTGACATGAAGGGTATGAACAGAAATTAGTTAATATGCATTATTCCTTCAAGAAGTCAGCAACAAAGCAACAATGAGGCCTGGAGACTGGGCCAAGCTCAAGGTCAGTATGCAAGTTAAGTTTCAGTAATTACCTCAGCTTCTGACTATGAAACATAATTTCATTTAGACACTGCCATTTCTGAAGTCCATACAAAATTGCTATCAAGAATGTGAATACAAGTGGTAGTTTTCCTCTACTTCCTTAGTGCAAAAGTTTAAAATGATAGGACTATCACTAAAAATGGCCTCAGTATTGGTATTGATACTCAAGCATCACAAAACAATTCTTCCATTTTACCCCTTTGTCTTCTAAATGCTAAGCAGCAGAGATAGTGGCTTTGACTGATCCTGTAACCTCCATCTCACTTCCTCTCCCAATTCTCTCTTGGTTTTCTGAGTTACCTGTGACTGGTGCTGTGAAACATATGTTTTATAGTAAATCGTACATGTTCACAGGAGAGCTAAGTGAAAGGCACAGCTTGCATCTTGTGTGCCTTTTGCTCAGGTCTTCTGTGGTCAAAAGCAGTGTGTTGCTCACAGTGCTGTCTTTATAGTATAGGCGGAAGCAGGAAGTATAGAAAGGAGCAGAAGTAAGAACAGGGCCATTTTCCTGCAGTTAGTGAAACTAGCATGACACAAGCAATAATGTGACTAAAGTAAGACCTTTATTAGCTCTTTTACCTCACCTTTTTAATGGTGCTTCTTGATGCTGTATGTGGCAGATTACAGACATGACTAACATTTCTTATGTATTTATTGACTTTTTCTTCTTTAAATGGGCTAGCCATACATTGCACCTGTTCAATATGAACTGGGTTGTGGGTGTTAAAATGTTATTTACAATGTCCTTCCATGTGCATCAAGGAATGAGCCACACCATGGTGAGCACAAAGAAATAAGCTTTCACTTGTGTAGGCAGGTTATCGTAACTACTGTAGAATTGCTTGAGTTTATAAATAGGAAAATGTATTTTCCTGCTGTGGAAAATGCAAACACATTCAATAGCAGAACTATCCTTTACATTTTTCAGAGGTTAGAAAGCCAAGGATGGTGACCAGCTGTACAGTAGGAAGTCTGTTTTTCACAGTTTCCCTCAAAGGTATTTAAAAAGAAGATTTTTAAAGTACTGAGTCCACACAACATTTAGAGCATTCAAAACAATTTAGCAGTGACTCACTGGGTTTTGCTGTAATAAAACAGTATCCTTCCAAAAATACAGTTTTATAATTAAAGTGATAGGTTCAGTGCTATGGAATACTGACTTCAAAAGCTTCAGTATTAATCAACAGAGTGATATTTTTAGTGGACATTTTGGGGAACTGATAGAGGAGACATTTCAAAATCATGAGACACTGAAGGTGGGTTTTACTTTACTTAAGTGTAGGCACCTAAAAGATAGACCTGTAATCTGTGTAATCGTCTCCATTAGCGCTATGGGAAGAGAGTACAGCTCCAGAGAAAAATCCGCAGTCCACTCTGCCTCCATTTTTAGGGATTGTTTTCCCATCCAAAATCCATGGACATAGCTCTCCTTCTCAGTTGTTTCTACAGTGCCTATACACATCCTATGCTTATAGACATCCTAGGCCTAAACCTTAGTCTACACAGTTAAATTGTAGATAGTTGCAGCTTTATGATGTTTCAAATTGTATGTTCTTTGAAAGTCAGTATAATTAAACTGGTCTGTCCCTCTAGGAATTGGTCCACAAAACCACTCTTATGGAAGGTTTATTTTCTGAGGGCCTATATCATACTGCCTTCGTAGACAACAGGCTGCTGTTCAGTTAGCATCATATCCAGTTCTTGTCCAGAGCTAATATTGATGGACAAATGTCTATGTCCTTTAGCTTTAAGTGTGATTGTCAGTTTATAAGCCTGTACGTCTTTCACTGTATAAAGAACACTGAGGTTTAAAACCATGCTGCTGTTTTGCAAGGAATATTTCATACAAAGTGGCAAATCAATCTGCCTACAGTTAAGTACCATGTCAAGTGCTAGAGATTGTATAGCGAGGAAACGAGTTCACCTCAGGGACATCTGCACCCAGGTGGGGCCAGTTCAAGCTTTTTGGAAGAAGTATTTTAAAAATTATCTATTAATTAACAAAATTCTGAATTACAGGAGGCCTTATGCATAGTTTTGATTATGAGTAGAACCCCTGAAAAAAATATATAGAAATAAGGGCATGGTGGAAGAAAAAAATCCTTTAAGGACTTGAAGATGTGCTGATGAAAAGCACTGTATTATTATTGTGACTATATTATTGTAACTGTATTACTATTATTGTAACTATATTATTGTTGTAACAAATTGTTCAGCCTAAATTTATTATATGAAAAATACACCATGAAGAAAGAAAACTATAAAGAAAATACAGATCTCGTTCTGTTCATAGGTACATCTGCAGATGGCTGTCTTTGATTTCAAAGGAAGGCATACACACATGCTTATGGGCAAAATTTTGCCCTAAAGTATTCATTTCTATCAAAGATCTTACCATACTGTGCACGAACAATGTGTTATCACCTACTATAGCAAGTGCCATCCAGTACTGACATGTTCATCCCCTTCTCTCAGTGAAAGCTGTTATAAACTATGGCCAGCCACTGTCTCTGAGAACAAGGCCATGCCATCCCGACATTTAAGAGAAGCTCACAAAGCAGACAAAAGAGGTATCCTCTTTCAGAAGATGACTCTCAGCACCAAAAATTTGTGAGCTGCCTACAGCAGTTGATCTTTCTCCGTTGAATGAACAGGCAGCTTGTGTCTTCAACCTAAGTCTCCTTTACACCTGCCGAACTTTCACAGGAAGATTTCGAAGTGAAAGGACACCATTTACAAGTACAATGCATCCTTGAATATGGTGGTATACGCAATTGATTACTGAACTCAGGCCTCTGGATCACGCAGCAACAGAGACAGGAGTGATGAAATTTCTTCTGGATGAATTCTCTAAGTCTTCTCCTTGACCTGTTTTCTTTATTGCTGGACGAGGAACGCCTGGCCTGAGTCACACTGTTCACTATATGCTTCAGTAATAAGGAGGCTGCTTCCATCTTGGAAAGTAAGAAAAGGCACTGCAAATGTTTCCATGCTCTTCACTCCCCTTCCATCTCCATGTTTTTCTGCCACAGTAAAGACAAGTCATCATCTTTGCCTAGGTATGTGACCTTATTGAGATTTCCCTTGTTTTCTGATAAAGTACATAGTTATCTGTATTATGGGGTCTAGGTAGTATACAAAGTGTACTCTCAATCTCAGCAATGTTTTTTTCTGAAGATCTCAGTTTTGAGAAGAGGCGAATGAAAGAGGCAGACAGTACATGTATATGTACAAAGAAAAACATTAAAATGATTGGTTGCGAAGCTTCATTATACAACCTTACACAACTGCTGTTTGATTCAAAGCATGGCTATAAATTACATTACCTCAAAGCTTAGAGAGGTAATATTGTTAAAAAAGGATAAATTACTAGTTGCTTGGTAAGGTACATCTAGATGGCAGAGTGCAGTTAAATTTCACCTTACCCATAGTCTTCATGTAACATGTAAGAAGATCTGGTCTACATGACATATGTAATTCTATAGGTATTTAAGTATTAAATTGTGGCATGATCTTGTTAAGCTGAATAAAGTGGGACCATATCAATCCTTATTAGAAGATCCATAAAAGCTGTTGGTGGCTGTGTGGGGTTAGCAGAAGCTGACGTAGCTGTGCCGGGTCAGCACGCGAATCTTACAGTCTACAGTTGGGCTGGACATGCCAGGGTTCAAATGACACAAAGTAGAGCTCTTGTCAAGCTGGAGATATTAAAGATCTCTTGGCCCATTCTCTAAGTACAGGATATTACTATTTTAAAAAAGAAAGAAATTACAACTCACATACCTGCAGTCTGTTTACTTTTACATTACCTTGTTTCTTGGGATACAGTGTTCCACTTGGGCTAACCAGTAGGTTACTACAGACAGTGAATTGCACAAAGCAAAGGTATAGAGGCGTGGTGAAATCACCTCTCAATGTTCTTTCCTTCCATGCTAAAAGAAATCTGATGCATCCTTGTTGGTAAAATGCTTTCCAGCTCTCCATCAAAAAGTTACAATAGACTTCGAATGTATTATCCTCTCAATATCTTTGTGTGCTATCTCAGTTTAGGAAGACATGCATGTTGTTTTCATGCAAGCTGAAAAATACAGCTCGTCAGATCACTTTCAGAGTTGAAAAAAGCCTTCAGAAAAGTTTTTCTTTTAACAAAGGTTTATACACACATTTTATTTCATTAAAGGACAAGGAAACTAAGTAATACTTATCATCTTCGGTTTTGAATATCAAAAGCTGTGTAAGAATTCAGAGTAATCTCTTCAGTTTACTACGTTTCTAGGCAGAATTACTTTTCCATACAATTGATACTGATGATGAATGATGCAAAGTCTCTGTGAATATGAAAACAGTTCACAGTAATTACAGATCAATGTGATTTACAATAAGGACTTGGCATTAGGACCTTGGCTAGTCCATAGTAACACACAATTGTAACATACACTTATTATTCAATTTAGTGCCTTTGCCGTTTTGTATTTTGTACTGCGGAGAGATTTCAAAATGAAATAAAAGATGACACTAAACATGAGGTGATTCAGCATACAATGTCATTTTGAAACTATCTAAGCAGATGAACCAAAACCAAAAAGAATTGTCTTTACAGCATGAAGTCATTATCATTTCCTTTTTCGAGTTCTACAACGAAAAGTCATGTAAGTAGCAGTAAATCCTACATGTTTGACTACACTAGCTAATTAGCAAATAATTATGCTATGGCATTTTGTCAAACTTGCTGGTGCTCCATTAATGTGCATTTCATATTTAGTTCATAAAACATTATTTTTTATCATTTGTTGCTTTTGACATGTGATTTGGGTATTTTCTATAATAAAGAAAAAAAACAGTTGATGTATGAGATTTTCTGTGTTTAATTAGTTTTGAAAAGTGTAGACAAATGAATTACCACAAAATTCTTTGCAATGCTTGTATCCTTTTCCTTTTTCAATAAAACTGACAGGCAGTTCAAGCTGAAAGAATATGATACTTCTCAGGCATCCACAGTTTCTAGTGGCCGTATGAGACGTGCAAGCTACTTGTAAGTGTAAAAGAAATGAGTGAATCCTCCTCTCTGGCTATTGATTCAGATTAAGCTTGCTCCAGAATCTGTAACCCTCCCTCATGGGTTGGTATTATAGTGATTTATTTAATTTAGAATTGTCAGAAACTATTTGTCTGACACACCTTTACACAAGCACAAATTCAGGGACAAATGGACAGTAGAAATAAATAAAAGAAACTGTGGTTTGGTGCATCAGGGTAATTACTCTCTCTATGGCATTTGACATTCCCTTACCAGAGCCTTTTCTGACTCTCTGTCTGCTCTTCAGATGCTCCATTTCTATAAAAGCAGTTACTCAGGCCAGATTGTAAAGTTATACACTTATCTTTGCTCATGTTGCATTAGGCAAATTCTAAATTTAGAATGAAAGCAGGGGGGGCCTAGAGTAATTCTACTAAAACTGAGCTCAAAAAGAGATCATCCTCATATTATCTCTGAATACTGTAAACCTGTACAATAGTTCAGGAAATGTGTCATTTATGTCAGCAAACTTCATTTTACCGTTCCGACTTACATGTCAGAATACACTTTCATAGACAGAATGTACTAACACTGCAGTTGCAAAGTATGCATGCCATACTACGCTCTGGTTTATGTACATGAGAGCATTCTTACCTACTTGTGCTCCTTCAGAGGAGAAGTGTCTGCTCCTTGAAGGCTGAATCAGGAAAGTTCAGTAGCATTGAAAAGATTACTGGAAGAAGTCAGGACTATATACCACGCCTAGCCTTTACATATGTACAGTTAATGTCCCTGTCAATCTTTGTGGCATTCTTCTTCCACAGTGTTTTTTATTACTATTATTTTTATGCAGACACTCTCTCGTTCTTGTTCTCATTCCCATTCTTCTCTTTGTCCTCTTTATCTTGCTCTTTTTCTTCCTCATTTCTTTTTAATCACCGATTTTGACATATATTTTTTTGAGTTTTATGAAAAATGTTTTAAGACCAACCAAGGCTAATATTCTGAAATTACGCCAATGAAAATTTAAAAAAAAACAACCTTGGAAGGAAGTATAAGAAAGCACAGCATTTATAAGTATTTTTTTTTAGATGGGATCATTATTTTATTTTTATTTTTCTACCTATTATTACATTAATGGAATATAAGACAGCCATAATGTTAATGAAAATGAAGGAATCTTATAATGAGTGGGACTGTCAATATCTAATTGTATTTATTTCAAATTGTTGATAGTCAATGCCATTCTGTAGTGGACTCAATAGAAATTCAGAGACAAGTCACATGATGACCTTTTACTCAGTTAACTTCGAACAGCTGTATTCCATTAGTTTTCTGTTTTAAACATTCTGCAAAAATAGTTCACATATTTAAGCAGAAGGCAATTTATTTTAAAATTATAAAGCACTGGAAGAACTGTTTTAATAAATTTTCCTCTTTATTTAAATACTGCCACAACATGTTACAGGAAGTTTTAAATGAAATATTATTATGCATTAAGCAGCAGTTACATTTTACAAGGCAATTTCTAATTTAATATTTTTAAAAATAATTATAGGCTGTTATTTGAATTTACATTCCAAGAAATTTAAGTTTTTCTAAGTAGCTTTCCAATAAAATTTTATCAAAGGTATAGCCATAGCATTTGAATAAGTTCTTACTATGTATTGTTAGTATGGTGCTTGCAATTTAACACTTTAAAATTATGTAATACTTAAAGTAAGTAGAGAGTGCTATATATATACACGCATAATTATACATACTTCAGATGTCTTATGTTGTTTGGCGTATAGATGTGTTTGTTTCTAACCTGATTTTCTAACAGACTTTCCCATGCATATTATCTTTTTTGCCAAATTTACATCAAAAAATTACAATTAATTATGCTATTTAGGAATGCCAGAATTCAGGAAATACATTGTTTAATCTGCACTTTTTTCTTTTATTATGCTGTAGTGTGGATTTCCAAGAAGTCACTTCATTTATATAACACAACAGTGTAAAAACACATTGTGGAGAAACATTTCTGTCTTCAAATCATGCTTCAGACATTTTTCATTTGCAAATGTTGATTTGCATCAACTGTGAGACTACACATGTGAAAGAATTCAAAAGCTACAGCCTTGTTTTTGCATGTAACTCCAAGCATCTGACATAAATCTGAAAATGCATGAGTTATTCAGCTCTGGCTGCAGAGTTTCAAGGAACAGGCAAATATACACACTTGTTACTCAGCAATCCTAGGAATCATTTTGCTGCTCTAAGAAAAAGATCCATCTCAATTTTATAGATGTTTAATTTGAAATAAATAGTTGGATTAACTCTATAGGCAGCTAGAGAACAAAGAAACATCATAAAATAAGGATGTGCATGTGTGTGTGCGAGCAAGTGAAGAAAAGGGAATACTCTTTTTCTGTTGAAGGTGAATATCTGTAGTGAAGACTGGCAAATTAGTTGCACCAAACTGGGAAAAGTCAAGAGAACTAATTTGTAGTCAAGACAGTCAGCTGGAAGACGATCAGATGAAAAGTTAGCCTCAACGTGGAAATTACTGTTTTGGGTTTTTTTATCTGAAAGAGTTAAGCTAGTAAAATACATGATAAAGGCATAGTTATTTAAAAAAACCCCTTTTGATCAGATGGCTTAATATCAACAATAATCTAGGGGACTTATAGAGGCTGACACCTCTTTGTTGACACTGTAATTCTAGAAGGATTGTTTGTTGGTCTAACTCTGTTGGCAGGAGTAGACCAAGGCAATAGTTATTGGTGATGTATTAAGAAAGGGGCCAGACAAATTTCTAGCAGAAACACCTATTGATGGCTATTAATCACTGAATGATGGAGAATATCCTCAGGAACTACCATTGTATTTAAACTCTTTCTATACATAAGCACCCATTACAGCTATGATCAGATATAGATTACAACATTAGATGAACACCTTAGAAGAATAATTCTTCCAGCTACAGATTCAGACTCGTAACTTTGCGTATCTCCAAAGCAGCTGTCTGCATTTCAGATATGTGTTTAAGCTGCTGCTACAGTGAGCGAAGATCTAGTCAAACAGTCTAGGCTATCATTTTGCTGATGTGCATCCTCATTCACTTGTAACAGCAGTTTGTTTTTTGCTGAAACTTACTGACAGATCATTTCCTGACCTCCAAAAAGCTACTCTCTGTTTCTCTGTATTCTCAGTTTTCACTTGAAAGTACATGTCTAAACATTGTTTGTGAAGTTTAGATGTGAATTGAATACAAACAAAACAAAGATATATGAAGAAAGAATGAAATAACTCTGAGAGACATGATACAGCCTTCCCCTCTACATAAACAGTGGATAGTATTTTGCAGAAGAAAATTCAGAGAAAAATTCAAATTTATCAGAAATCATCACTCTCAAATCAATTTATTCCAAGAAGCTTTCTTAACTTCTACACCTTAATTAAGTGTTTTATGTAGTTGATGTGAAGCAACTTTCCTTTGTTACAGTTCAGATCTTTAGGATTACAGCCTTCTTCTTAATTTTCTGGAAAGAAACAATGTGTAATGGTGCCAAAAATGAGTGCGATTTTGACAGTATAGTCAGTTAATTTTTGTCCAAGCCTGCAAGAGCCAAAGGTAAGTATCTTTGCAGGCCTCTAGGCATAACTAGGGAGAATCAAGCTTGAGGAGCCAACTAAAGTCAAAGGGCAATGTAGTCATATTTTGAATGGAGTTAGAGATAGTGATGGAACCTGGATATACTCCCCCCTATTTCTCATCTTGCTTTCTTCTTTTAACTGCTGTTGGGTTTGCTTTGCTGTGCACTTATGTTGTTTTTCCATGAGATGCTTACTGTTCAATGACTAATGAAACGGCTTGTGTGATTATAGTATAAATGATAAACAAAAAAAATTACAGAAGATACAAATGAAAGTGACATTAATAATACCTGAGAGAAAGGTGAAATATATAGGCAAGAAACAACCCAAACTGTGAAATTTTTCTCTTTCACCACATCTACAGTAACAAGGAATGTCTAGGTGCTTGTGTCAGCAAACATATTCATTCCTACAGAGAAAGTTACTGCTTTCACAGTGAGACAGCTTTTCAGCTACAGCAAAATAAAAGTTTATCTTCTGTAGAGGTGCCTTTTGTTTTTCAGAGACAGAATTTCTTAGAACAAATCCTGCTGCCCTTCTGTTAAAGTCCACAGCCACTAAATCCGTGTAACTGAGGATTCAGTGTCCCAACTCATCTCTTATCATTGGCCAGTTTTAATATCCTTTTTCTCTGCAGAATATTTGTCAAGGACTTAGAAATCATCTCTAAGGTACAGAGCAATACATTGCTGAGGGTTTTAAATGAGTGAATTTCTTCCTGCATAAAAAAACATTGGAAGAAACTTACTTTTTTTAATAGCATTTGGTTAACAAGTACGTTTGGTTAATGGGTAACGGTGGTAATCTACAATGACTAGGCGATTCCCTCCCTGTATTGCTTCACTGGAACCCAGAATGTGGTGGTACTGATCCAATAAAAAGTAGGCGCTAGTAAAAACTGCCAATATTGAGATTATTTCACTAGAATAACAGGTAGCATTGTTTATCTGGCCATTTAATATGGCCAACTAATCAACTCCTAATGGCCTTCTAACTCTAAGATATAAATAGGTATCCTCTCTTACCAAAACATCTCTTTGGTTTGACCCTTCAGTTTTAAACAAAGAATGATATATGATTGTTGAGAATAACTAGACACAGGGTCAGCTCTTGAAAAGTGTATTCAATTTTTGCTAGTGTCATCTATTATTTCAGATACGCCCAAATGCATTTAAAATGTGGTTCAAAGTACCACTGTGGGTTTGTAATGTTTACCAGATAAGGTGGGGGGAGCTTTTTGTCGGTTGTAGAAAAAACCAAGTCTTTCATGATCTGTGCTTGAGTGTGAGTAGATAAAGTATCTCATTGTGTTAGATCTTTTGTGGGGAGCTTTGTCACTTTTAGATGACAAAAAACATTGTGTGCATGAAAGCATTTCAACATTGAAAGTCGGTTAGATGGCAGGGTTAGTTGGTGTCCCAAATAGAATAAAATTGACTAGTGTCTAGATTCATCTGATAAAGTGTAGACAACTACATTCAAATTTGCCATCTAGATCATCTAGATTTGTTTTATCATGAAAGGGGGAAAAAAAGGAGCTTCTATTCATCCCATCCTAAAGAAAATATCTAAACTACATAAAGTGATATAGACAAAATAGTTGAGATTCATTGAGCTTTGAGTCTAGTTTTATCCTTTGACTGTACAGTAGCATGGGGTGACCCATACAGATGTGGAAGTTAAAACCCCAAAAATCTTAAGTAGGTCAGGTCACTCCCACTCAGCCTGTTAAATCATAAACAAAGAACTTGCAGGTTTTTTATCTGACAATACAGCTGATAATATTAAACCACTCGTAACTCCTGCCTGTTAACACTGGTTAGTATGCTACCCAAGGCCTAGTGCAAATTCAATAGCTGGATCTGGCACTGGACTTGAAAGATCTCACAAGTATAGGCTGCAAGGATATCATCAGAATAGGTATCTCCCTTCTGGGCTACTTTATACCCCCATGCAGGTCTTTTGAGTGAACTTTACAGTGCACAGGAATTGGAGATACACCATAGAGATCCATGTACAGCAATAATGTTTTTAATGCTCATTGACACATTTACTGGAATCAAATACACTAATAAAAACCTCTTGTACTGGTTTTGGCTGAGATAAAGTTAATTTTAGTCATAGTATCTTGGATGGTGCTGTTTTGGATTTGTAACCAAAACACTGTTGATAGCACACCAATGCTTTAGCTATTGCTCAACAGTGCTTGCCCAGGGTCAAGGCCCCAGCAAACAGGCTGGGGTTCATGAGAAGGTCAGAGAGGACACAGCTGGGACAGCTGACCCCAACTGACCAAAGAGATACTCCATACCATATGACATCACACATGGCAATAAAAGCTGTGGGAAGAAGGTAGAAGGGAGGTTGTTCAGAGTTTGTCTTACCAAGTAACCGTTACACATGATGAAGCCCTGCTTTCTTTGAAAAAGCTCCACATGTAGCTCTTGCTCCACCTATTAAACTGTCTTTATCACAACCCACAAATTTTCTCACTTTCACTCTTTACATAAGCAAGTAGATATGTGCCACTGAGATGTCTACCACGTTTAGCCCACAGTAGCTCTCAAAAATCAGAAGGGAAAATTAGGAAAAAATATCATTATGACATACAAAGTTCTGTTAAGGATTTAGTTTTATTGTTTTAAGAAGGAAAGAATATGCTCAGTGTTGTGGTTTAACCCCAGCCAGCAACCAAGTACTACACAGCCATTTGCTCACTCTTCTCCCCAGTGGTGTGGGGATGAGAACTGGAAAGAAAGGAAAACTCACATATTGACATAAATACAGTTTACCAAGACAGAAAAGATAACAATAATTATATATTAATGATGATAGTAATAATAATAAAATACAATGACAATAGAATATATAAAATTAAGGATATACAATTTCTCACCTCCCGATGACTTGATGACCAATACAGCCCGTCCTGAGCAGTGATCACATAGCGAAATTGAGAGCAATCTCAGAAAGATCCCGAGCAGCAATCTCAGAACAGCGATTTCCCCAGCAGCAATCCTGGAACCACAAATTCCAGGGAGAGAGAGTGAGGGAACAAACAGCTGAACAAACAAATGAACAAAAGCACAAATGAACAAAAGGTGCTCAGCCCACCTGCCAACCCCCACTTACATACTGGACATAATGTCTATGGTATGGAATACTTTCTTTGGCCAGTTTGGGCCAAACATTCCTATCATATATTCTAAGAAAGTTAACAAAGCTAGACTAAGATGGTAGGCGCACTGCCACAGTCCTTACAGAGAGAAATGATAATGACCACCGTGCTGAGTTTAAGACTTAAAGAACATTCAGTGTGACTATCTCCTCTACAGTTTGCTGGCTCTTCTTGTCTGTAATCTGTTCAATAAACTGTTTCCCACCAAGAATTACTATAGTGGCATGGATCTGGCCCATCCTCTGTCCACAATAGTTTGCCATGGCAGGGTAGCAAGAGTCACAATTTTTGTGCTAACTGCATCTTAACGCTCGCCTAGAAGATGAACTAGAGTTGTCTAAGCCTATGCAAAGGATTTGTATTGCTAGAGGGGATTTTCTGTGCTTCTTAAAGGATTAACAATATAATTAAATCTTTGAATAAACCATTTGGTAAAACAATTGTCTTCATTTCAATGTAGAAGCAACCTAAGGTCAATATAGTCTACTAGAATGATGATGCTGGGATGAATTAACATTTATTTAATGGATGACCACACTCTAAAACAGGTCACAAGGTAACCTTATCACTTAGCAGAATGACAAGGGCATTGTAGAGGCTATGGGAACAACTGTAAGGAAGTCCTCAACTGGTAGAAGTCCTGCACTCTGTAGAAGAATGTAGTACAGAATTTATTACTTGAAATAATCTGTATAATACTCACAGACATTTTTGTATGAATGAAACCACAGAATCTGGTAAGTCATTATTCTGACCTTGCTGCTTTGAAAAGCTTCCAACGTTACTGCTAATAAAAGCACATCATCAAAGATGATAGTTAGATACTGTAGACAAAGAGCAAAAGTGTGGAATGTGAATTTGCGATACTTTTTTTTTTTTTTTTTTTAATTCTAGCTACATTAAATTTGTGATCTAGTTAATAAAATTAAAAATGTAGACTACAACATGTCAAGAGCATAAAAAAAAATAAGAAATCATACTGAGATCTTGTAAACAGTCTAAGTAATATTGCAAAGTCAGACACTTTCTGATATTATCCTCAGTAGGAGAGAGGGGAAAATGAGCCCAGTATTTGTATGTGTCTGTACATACACAGAGACGTGGGCATGCACTCTGATCTGCTGTCTGGTTGATAGAGCCGTCACCTGAGAGGTAAGAAATATGGATGTGAATCCTCTTCCTCTAAGGAGAGAATTTTTTCTCTACAGTTGGCTACTATGGAAAACTGGGTGGCAGTTACAGGCATTAATTAAAAAGAAAGCCATTAAGTCTTCATTTTGGACATTCATGCCACTTGAACAGGTCAGTGCGTTTAAGTAGCCTAGGTATCCCCGTTTTATTTTTAAATCTCAAAAAGAGATATATTAGAGTTAAGACTCTGCCTGCTAAGATCTGAGCAGCAACATAATGCAAAACACTAATGCCTAGGAAACCCAGGCAGCCACTGAACTGGAGCTTTTAGATTCCATTTTCTGATTTAGGCAGTTCAATCTTCCTCAGTATTGCCTTTGACACCTGATTTTTCCTTTTAATCTCAGCCATCATCTTTTAACTGGTCTCTGTTTCTTTCTTCTCGGAGTGGAGAGACATAAAATTCTGACTAAAAACTGATTACATGATACTGTCTTTGACTGAGTGTGAAGACAATCAACTTGCAGAGCACAGACAAGATCATTTATAGCTCTTTTTTTTAACGAGGTACATTTCCTTCTGCTGTCCCTCTTTTTTCACAGTATTGCTTTTCATGGAGACATAACATGGTACTTAATACACCATAGGCAAATTGCTCCTAAAATGAAACAACATGATCTCCACTCAACCAAGAAAAGAAAATATGATTGATATACTTTAACTGAATTACATGAATGAAGGTCAGAGTGTAGCTTTCATTCTTTTGTGTCATATTGGTATGAAAAGTAAATCTTAATATGGATGCTGGGAAGTCTGACAATCTTTCATTAATCGTTGAAGCTCTTGGAATCTCAGCTCCCAAGGATAAATGCATACACTGAGTCTTCCCAAGCCGCTTCTTATTATTAGGGGACAGATATTAAATGTATGCAGCAATATAGCTGTAAAAAAACAGGGACTACGTTGGCATATCTAAAAGTCATTCCTGGATGTCTTTAAATTCCTACATATTGTAGAAGGAATAACAGTATAAAGATATGTTTTCAGATCAGACAACAGGAAACAACACTACTTTTCCTGATTATTTTTTTTTAATATCATCAAAATGTTTAAGTCTCATCAAGTTGTTTCTGTGTACTGTTCGAATTAACAGCTGCAAGATAAAAAAGATGTTGCAGTGAGCCTGTGGCGGAAACAGGAGAGTACACTCAGGAATGACTTGAAATCATGGATGATTTGGGCATAGTGGTAATGGCTAAAGCACAAACGATGCAAGTAATGCCTACGTTCTCAGTTTTATTTTGCACTTTTCTGACTGCTGTGCTGCCATTTTAAGCAAGATGACCATGCCAGTGGTGAGTTAAAATGACCTGAAGGCATCTCTAATTTACATCTGCTAATAAAACACCTTAAAAAATGCCTTGTTTCTCCTACTGTGGTGGCAGAAGGGAGAAAAAGTGTTGTAATTTATGAGCCCCGATATTGGTGTTTTAAGTCACAAAAACATATCCGTGTGATCTAAGCAGCACACGTTGCTATGAAGCAGTGTTAATTAGAGGAATCTGAGTGATTCATTTGAAAATATGTGATTCAGTGATACAGGTGGTTCCTCTCTAGTCTAGACCTGTTAAAAGTAAGGTTGACTTTGTCAGCATTTCTTTAGTAGAGGGATTTCTGGCAAGATCAAAACATAGGTTACGAGTAGTACTTTTTTTTTTTTTTTTTTTTTTTGGTATTCTACCAAAGAAATAATGAAAATACTTTTGTTATATTGCAATGAAGTGTTTCCTTCCAAAATTACTACTTAGTGATTTTCAGATCTTTTTTTTGTCTTTTTCTGAAACTTCTGTTCCTAGACAGAATGAAATTTTAGGCTCTTAAAATCCCTCATGTGTGTCAAATGGTATTTCTGCCCTCTGCTCAGCTCAGGTAGTGATAATGATTTTGGACCCTGGCTCATCATGCCCTAGAAGTCCTGCTGACAGTGGTAGAACAGTACAGGTGATAGTACGGAAGAGTATGCTTTCCCATAGAGAAACAGAGTAGAGTAAGAACAGTACTGAATAAGAAGGTCAGGCCTTTTTGTTTTCTGTCTCCCACGACATCTTTTATTATTCAGACCCAAACAATGTGGAGCTTCTAAGGAAAAAAAAGTACCACTGCTGATACAGCTCCTTTGCTTTTTCACTGTGTCTTTGGCCATTGTGTCAGCTCTTGCATACTTCTGCCCATGAAGGAACACTGAATCTGAGATCTGTGACACTTTGCCAAGTGAATCTTTGATTTTCCCTTCCTATCTTATAATATAGGCAAGATTAACCCATCACTATATGACAAATGAAAGAATGAACCTTTTTGTTTCTAGCAAACACTCTGTCTTATCTCATTATGTTGTAAAGTGCATATTCTTATGTAAACATATAATATGCACCAATGTGAATATTTCCTTTGAGTTTACTTGAAATCTAGCTGGCAAATAACCAAGATTATAGAGTATTATTTTTTTAAATTAATAATGGCATTAAGGGAATGAAATGACCCTAAACTTTTCCTTCCTCCCTCCTTTTTTATTTTCCTATCATTGTAACGAAAACCATTTTTAAATGACAATAAGAATGTACTCAAATACTTTAGTTATAACTTCATAAAATGCACAATATCTACTGTCATATATTAATTTAACTCTTTTACACATATCCATATGTGTAAAACATCCACATCTCCACATATATTTGAAATAACATCTGTGTATTATTGTACTATACTGTGTTTTTTCCCCTATTTGATATTTATGTTCCAAATTTGAAAGGCTTGCATCTGTTGTTCAGTCAGCAATATTTGAATATGAAATGATGTTGAACCTATTTATCTGTAATGATAAAAAAAAGATAAAAATCAAAAATATTTTCATTCTCTGTGTGTGTTATTTTAGGGTACTGGAAAATACTTCATACAGTTTTTCAGCATTTACTTGTATTTTGACATTCAAAAAGATGCTTTAGGCACTAGGGCTTTCTGAATAACAGTGATACTTTTTCCTCTTCACTGTTTGCATTTAAAAGGGATACACACAATGATATTTATCAGGTTTGCCGTGAATTAAGGTGCTTTTGCACCCAGCACTAATCAAACCTGCAGCTCCCCCTAAAATCAAATTTCAGAGATTTGATTGCTGTTGCAACTTCCATTGGTGTTTGTGTGTCATATATTGTATATGACACTCCATTATAGTTAGTTCTTCATGTTGAAGTCATTAGATATTTATGTGAAATAGCATATCATTATCTCTGTTGCTCAACAGCGACTATTTCTAACGGTTTGAGTTGCTATTAAGTGAAGACAATTTTTTAACTGCTTTAATTTCATATGCACAGCCTATTCAGCTTTTTTGTGCCCTCCTCCTCTTTGATCTTTCTTTTTTTGACCCCCTCACTTAATTCTGTTAAAGTGGCTTACAAGATGTAGAGCTAACTTTTCAGTACAAGTGCTCATGAACACAGTTAATTAAAAGATTTATTGTTTTAGGAAGCTGGCAAAGGTTGACATTCCAAATTCCTTTTATGTAAGAAGTCAGGAATTCCAGCTCCATGTCCCCTCCCTCCCTCACCTGGTGCTGCTTTGAATTTAGCACTAGGAATCTCATTTGTAGAAACCAGGGCTTGGATAGTGGGACCTGAAATATTTAGTGATTTGTAAACAAAGCCAAATCTGTAACTTTATGCTCACTCAAAAGTTTATAAAATGTTGCTGTATTTGTAACAATCAACCATTGCTTAGTGACACTGCATGGCAGGTTTTACCACTGCAACCTGCAAGTTCCCCTATAGCAAACTGCAAATTCGTAGGGTATTAAGTGATCTTTTTTCTACCACTGATTTAATCAACAAAACTAAGTTTTCACTTGCTTTGCTTGCTTTGTTGATCAGAGGCTGCTCTATGAAGATTGAAATAACTTTGGTGGGCTCCAGCGAATCACATCTGTCCTAAGTTTTCATATATACCATAAGGCACAAATATGATTTCTTTTCGTAGGAACTGAGGACTGCTTACTAGAACTGCTCCCTTAATCTGAATTTTACTCCTGTTACTACAAAAGAAGCAGGGTAATTATGAAGTGCCATGAAAAGGGGAACTTTAGGTAACGGTATCCCACAAAGCTGTGACGTTTGGCCTCATAGACTGTCCTAAGCGTAACGCCTCGACTGCGTGCCTCAGTTGTAAACAAGAGATACTACAATCAGCTTCACAGCAGTTCTAACTTTGTCACTTTGTCTGCCCACAGCCACAACTTCTCTGGAACACATTAGGGCACATAAACATTTCTTGCAGACAAGTAACGTGTAACCAATTCACTCATGTAGTAACCACTGTTATGTGTAAAGAAGATGGTATTTAAATAGTCTTTGTTAAATGGACAGGAACCTTTGAGAAGATGCTGAATTTCAACTATTTTTCCAGTCTCAATACCTTGATCACTCTTTAAGATAAAAAATGAAGACAGTATTTTTATGGCAAAACCAGACTCACTACTGATACCACCATATGAAAATAAATGCATTCCTCCCGATTTAAAAAACAAACCCAAACAAACTCTTCAATTATAATTTGGAAGAGTGATGAAAGTAAACATTTTTATTTAATTGCATTGCAATCCTTTACATTATAACCCTCTGGGTATGTATACATATGTGCTTTACATATATACATAATATGCCAGCTTGCTTAGCATAATCATAGGGGTTTTTTTTATGTCTCTGAAATCTGTAGTTTGAACCAAATTTTGTGTAAAGTGTAAATAACTTCAGAATCCTGTTTATTCTTTTTGTGTTTCTTACTTTTTGTAAGAAAGTCATAAGCTTTGTAATGTCTCATTATTTTTGCTACATCAACCTCTTTCCTTCAATTCTGTAACTACAAGCAACTTCTTTCCCATCATCATGTTGTGTCTCCGAAGACAGACTTTTGAGGCTGGTGGTTTCTCTCCTGGAATGCAATGTTAGCTGGCAGAAAATGGCATTATCTCCTTCAGTCTCCATTTCTGCTCTGTTTCTCCATTTACGTTGATAGTATATTTCTGTTTCTGCCTGTTTTCTTTCTTTCCCCCCTATTTGCACAGCTCGGATTCTTCAGTTGACTTGATGACCTTTTAATCAGGCTGGTTAGGCACCATGTTTCTGAGAGCATGTGGGTAACCGCGAGTGGAGTGCAACAACTGCTGTTTGCCAAGTTCGTAGTGTGTCAAGCACGACTGAATCAGCAGTATCATCTGATTCCTAGTGGTTTAGATTTTATTGAAAAACGCCTCATGAACAGCTATTCCCATAACTATGCTCTTGGCCCCATTTCTTTGCTTCTTGTTCCTGCTTATATGGTCAGAAGCTTTTCTAGTTATCTTTACTGTGTTGAAATAATGCTGCCTTCTGGAAGTGCTATACCATGAGACAACCGGAGGTATCTTTGACCAGGCTGGTCCTCCAAACCAAAGTTTGGAAGTGATTGACTCACAGTCTGGAGCACAAAGTTACATCTTTCTCCATAGTATGATTCATGCAGTCTGTCCAGCCGAGGTGTTCATGGGCCATCATGTATAAGCAGAAGTGTTACTTTATCATTATACATCATTGCCATTTGTCTGTCTTAGCTATTTATCCACTGTCAGTCAATGTAATACCCGTGACATCCTGAACA
>JMFS01044643.1:0-17320 GCA_000699545.1 Podiceps cristatus | reverse complement strand
TGCAAGATGTCCTTGATCATTCGGCAACAACGAGCAACAGCAGTGTACTATCACTGTTCTTCACATACTAAATCCAAAACACAGGAGCTGCTGAAAACAAAACTAGCTCTGTCCTGGCTGAAACCAGGACACCAGTTCTGCTTATCAGGCTCATACAAAAAATTTCCACGCCACCAGCTCACCCTAGAAATAAACCACTTCTCCATGTACCCTTCCTCACAGGCACATTTTGGCTACTTACACCTTGCAGCCCTTATTCTTAGTTAACCCTGAAACCTGCAAGTTGAAAACACAGTGAATTACCCAGCACAACTATTTGACACCACAAATGACAGTGTATTTACACTGGTGCTCCACAAATCCACAAAGTTGTCATATTTTCTATCACCTCCCCGTATTTAGTTGCTTGTTATCCATGTCACTTCCCTGTTTCCTTCCTCAAAAGAGCTACAGAAGATGGGCTTTTTCCATCATTCCCTTTCATTTGAAATAACAAAAAAAAATGTGCTAGCTTTATAGTTCTTCCAATGCTGTATGATTGTGGCCATGTATTCAAAATTATCTCTTGATCTTAGTGTTAGAATCATAGAATTGTTTAGGTTGGAAAAGACCTTTAAGATCATCGAGTCCAACTGTTAACCCAGCACTGCCAAGTCTACCACTAAACTACATCCTGAAGTGCCCCATCCAAACATCTTTTAAATACCTCCAGGGACGGTGACTCCACCACTTCCCTGGGCAGCATGTTCCAGTGCTCGACAATCCTTTCAGTGAAGAAAAACTTCCTAATATCCATTCCAAACCTCCCCTGGTGCAACTTGTGGCCATTTCCTCTCATCCTATTGCTTGTTACTTGGGAAAAGAGGTCAACACCCACCTCTCTACAACCTCCCTTCATGTAGTTGTAGAGAATGTCTCCCTCAGCCACCTTTTCTCAACCCTAAACACCCCCAGCTCCCTCAGCGGCTCCTCACAGCACTTGTGCTCCAGACCTTTCACCAGCTTCGTTGCCCGTCTCTGGACACGCTCCAGCACCTCAATGTCCTTCCTGTAGTGAGGGGCCCAAAACTGAACACAGCACTTGAGGTGCGGCCTCACCGGTGCTGAGTACAGGAGGACGATCACTCTGCTACTCCTGCTGGCTGCACTATTCCCAATATAAGCCAGGATGCTGTTGGCCTTCTGGGCCACCTGGGCACACTGCAGGCTCATGTTCAGCCAGCTGTCTACTCACACCCCCAGGTCCTTTTCTGCCTGGCAGCTTTCCAGCTGCTCCTCCCCCAGCCTGTGGCATTGCATAGGGTTGTTGTGAGCCAAGTGCAGGACCCAGCACTTGGCCTTGTTGGTCCTCATACAGTTGACCTTGGTCCATCGATCCAGCCTGTCCAGGTCATTGATAAAGATGTTAAACAGAATTGGCCCCAGAACTAAGCCCTGGGGGACACCACTTGTGACCAGCCACCAACGGGATTGAACTCCATTCACCACAGCTCGCTGGGCCCAACCATACAGCCAGTATTTCACCCAGCGCAGAACACACCCGTTTGAGCCATGAGCAGCCACTTTCTCCAGGAAGATGCTGTGGGAAACAGCGTCAAAGGCTTTACTGAAGTCTGAGTAGACAGCATCCACAACCTTTTCTTCATCCACTAAGCAGGTCACCTTGTCACAGGTGATCAGTTTGGTCAAGCAGGACCTGCCTTTCATAAACACATGCTGACCGGGCCCAGTCCCCAGGTTGTCCTGTATGTGCCACGTGATGGCACTCAGCATGACCTGCTCCATAACCTTCCCCAGCACTGAGGTCAGACTGACAGGTCTGGAGTTCCCTGGATCTTCCTTCTGGCCCTTCTTGTAGATGGGCATCACATTGGCTTGTTAGACAGGCGTTTTCATCATCACATTAAATTGGAATAGAACCACAAAATTCCCTCAAATAGGCAAGTGCTAATGTCCTGAACTGAGATTTAACTAAGAAGAAACTTAATGCTTGGAGGAGTACTGACTGAAACCTAAAATATTTCTGAAAGAAAAGAAACAGAAGGGAAACAGAGGTCTAAATGACAAGTGAGGCAGATGCAAAATGAGCAACTCCAGGGGAAGACTGCAACTATTGGAGAAATGGAGGAAAGTGAAAGGGAAAAAAAAGACCACTGCACCATCCCAACACTGCAAGAGGAGTTATTGCCTCACCAGGGCACAAAAATCTCACCAGGGTAATGAATTTCACTTTTCTGTAAGATTTATATCTTTCCTGAAATGTTTTTTTCCCAAGGAAAAAAGGAGGACTTGTTTAATTTTACTGAGTATGGTGATTTGTTATTTGCTTAAGGGGACAGCACGAGGACAGTACAGCAGAGGAATGACAAAGCAAAGGTAAGAGCAAACAGCCATGCAGATTTTTACACAGGGATAAAAGGAGACAAGTGTAGAGAAAGCCTGGAAGGAGAGGGACACCTGACATTCAGAGTTAAGCCAAGCAGAGCAGCAAAGCAGCATTTTAATTTGTATGTAACAGCCTGGGGCACATCCCTATATTAAGATGAGGACTGCAGAGCTAACAGTGTCCTTCACTGAGCTCATACTAATGTTAAAAAAACCCTCAAAACCCGAACCTCCCCAATGATTTCTGGGTATTTTGAACCAGTACTTCCCAAAGCTGTTCCAAAACCAGAGGAAATCAAGATGGGGTGAGCGTTCTCAGTTTCTCGCATAGAGACCACAAAGCTCAGCTGCCTATTAATGTACCTATTGGCAACATATACATCTATTATGTTACTGCACTGAGAGCCTTGCACTGTAGGCACAACAGCACACATAAATACCTGTGTCTTTTTCTAAATTCAGAAGCATCTAGTATATAGTAGATTTTTGGACCATTATCTTTTTCTATAAAAATGAGGTTAGGATTTATTCAGATGTAGGCAATTTGCTATCAGCAGAATAATTTTACTAGACTTTACCTAGTCACATGCTCTAGTTATATGACCCTTCATGTTTTGGGTTTTTATTTTTTGGTTGGTTGTTTTTTTGTTAGATGTCCTCAACAGCAATGCAAAGGTCTAATCAAAATAAAGTACTTATTTTGAACACTTGCATTTTTCCCACTGAAAACAAGAGTTTTGTTTGTTAGTTGCTTTTCTTCATCTTGCAGACTTTACACTGCATTTTAAAAATTAACTGCTACAGTACAGAAAAGTAATAGCACTACTTGACTACAAAACAGCGTAACTCCTCTGCTCAGCCAGGTTCAGAAGGGGCTTTGATTACTGAAATCAAAAGTAAGTTGGTATTTATCATTTACCACATCTATTTCAAACAATAAGTAATCCATTATTATGAGGAGAAGTTGCTTTCTATTTCAGGGTGCTTAGGAAAGACAGTTTTTACCCGCCAAAAAGAACCAACAAGGTCATCGATGTAACCTTTTAAATCACACTGGCAATTGAAAGAAGGGCAGCAAAGGCTTATGCCCATATATATATATACACTTAGCAGCAGCACTATCCATTATCTGCCTACTTTAATCGCAACTCTGACTCACACAAGCCACCTCGAGACTCGGGAACTTCTGTGACGAGAATTTCTGACCAAAGACCTATCTTTCCCTCCGGCACCCCAATTACCCAAAAGGAATTTGACTCAAGTTCTGGGTGACTGCGAAGGACCTTGCTTTCTACTGACACTGCAAGTTACACAGCAAGCAGAAGAACAGCTCCAGCTTTACATTTCACTTACCTGTACATACGATCAGAGAAGGAGAAGCAGAGGAGTTTCACATACCTTTCACTGAGCCCTGGAAGAGGCATGACAGCGTTGCTCTGGCTGACAGCTACATCTGGACTTCATGGAACCCACAGAGCTGTTAATTACTATTTTGCTTAACAAACTGGGAGTGCTGGAAACCCAGGACACTCCCCACACCTCAGTGCATGTCGGGAATACTTACCTACTCCAAGCAGCTGACAGCAGCACTCCCTTAGTCACGGTTACACCTACAGGGAGGCTCCAGTTAACACTTTAATCACTAACTTTATAACGAGAGGCAACCTGCTGACTCTTGGTAATTATTTGCTGACAAGGTGCACCCTGCAACATCCTGTGCTCAAAGCACTGTTATGATTTAACCTCTTGTCTTGTCTGTTTCCTAATCCATAGGATAAAGTCATTTTTCTTTGTCCAGATATATACTGAAGTCTTCAGTGGCATAACCAGTGCATACAATCAGATCATGCCAAAGTATAAATATATGCATTTATAACGTTATGACAGAAATTGTGAGAACACAGCTTGATCACTTAATCACACACAGCTGTATATTCAATTTCTTGCTTAACTGCATGAATATTATTCATTGAATAATATTCAATATTATGAATATTATTCACTGGGCAAGAGTTGTATCTGTAAGACAGAACACATCGCTGCTTATCTTAATTGCTCAGCAGCTAATCATACAGTTTAAGCTGTAAAAAAAATTTGAACCAACACACACCTTCCAAGTTCCTGCTGTTTGCCTATCCATTTATAGCAAGCAATTTATTCACAAGATCAAGCCTAAAACTGATAGTTATTGGGCCACAAGAGAGAAAAGCATGAAAAATACTGAGCCTGAATTTGTCATGATACCTGCTTTACTGCACCATGATTTATATCAAGTTACTTATGGTTTATATTATTTCATGTTAGGGAAAGGCAGAAAAGCCCTGTGAATATTTGATTCCTGCTTACACCATTATCCTCTGGTGTACTGCTCTCAAGAGCTAGACTCGCTACTGTACATGCAACACTATACTTGACCCTTGGGATTACCATTTATGCTGCAGAGTTTCTAGCTCTGCACCTGAAAATATTTAAATAAGGATTTCATTGGTGAGGTCTCTGAAAACACAGGAAAGAATCAACATACAAGATTTTAACTCAATTTATAACAGCATAGGAGCTCTGTGCTGTGGTGGGATTTGGAGCTTCACACCAAGCTCATCCTCTGGAGCTGCTCCCACTCTTCTGTCCTTGTTTATCACAAATCCATACAACATCCCAACTTATTAAAAAAAAACAAAAACCAAAAACCAAAACCACAACCCAGGTTTGATTTTTCCTGTCACAGCTTCAGACACATGAGCACTCTGTTTGGCACCTTCAAGTCTCTAAACCAAGATATCATCCATCTACCTGTTTCTGACAAGTGTGCCCCCTTGCCGGACACATACCCGGTAAAGCCATAGGTATCAGGCGTATTTTTAACACTGAGGACCAGGTCATTAGCTTACAAGAGGGCAATGTGCTGTTAACTCTTCAGTGGAACTCAAGCTTCATCCCAATTCCCAACTTTAAAGGTTTTGTTTGGGGTTTTTTTGTGCAGGTGGATTTTTAGTGGGTTTTATTTGTTTTAAGATTAATTTAAGCTTGCAGGGATGGAGTTTTTAATTTTATAAGCAAGTTTTGAAACTCAGTGCTTAAATTACTTAGATTGACACAGAGATGTCTGAAGAAATAAATTAATATAATAAAGCAGTAAACAACTCTGTTGTAATAACGGACTCATTTCCAGTTAAAGCAGGTGGGTTGATTTTTACATTGGCTTGGTGGATGTGGATCAGGTTTGGGTTCAGTTTTCTTTCTCACACCTGAGCAACTCCTCCCAACAGCCAAACTCCCTTGAGTTATATGCAATTACCTGAGAAGTACTTTGAGGAGGCTTGTCAGTGCAGACTGGGCATAGGTGTCACATTGGGTGGGGGAAGATGTCTTTAGGGCGACAAAGCAGGAATTAGTTTGCTTACTGTAAATTACAAGAGAGACAATGCTTCTGTTCCTTTTGAGAGCACAGTAGATAATCACATGCAAAGGAAGAATTATTTTTTTCATCTTTCAGAATAAACATAGTCTATATGCCTTGGAAATCTAACAACAAGTCACAACTTGGTTACACTATCTCACCCCTTAAATGAAAGGGTAATAATGATTTCTGTAGAACATGCAGGGAATGTGATGATCTGTAAGTCTTTAAAGGCTGGGTTACATTTCTGGCTCTGTGCATGATTAATATTCAAATAATTTTAAATTAATAAATAATGGGAAGTTGGAGTTCAGCTGTTTCATAACTTGTCATCGAATCATTAACAGACAGACTGCTAAAGCTAGAAGTACATCCGAAAAAGAAAAAAACCTATCTTTATAGTACACAATCATAACAAGCAGGCTGGCCACAGCAAGATTGTACAGGCATGCCGGACTTTGGCGGAGTGTTTTTAATCGACGCAACAGAATATATATGAGCTCACAACAATTTCCCTGCTTTATAGTCAAAAGAAAAACCCCTGATATTGCTTGCAAATAGCTATTTCTGGACAACTTCAGAACATTATATCTAAACACAAAAAATTCTTCTTGGACTTTCTGAGCCAGATGTTGCAAGGCAAAGGTAGAGCCTCAACTGACAATATCCAAAATCAACAGGGAACAAATGAACAATTCTTTCCTTTACATTACAAACATTACCAGGAGGATTGTGCTGATAATAGCAACAAAACAAAGAATTTAAAACAACCGTCCCTACCCTGCAAAGAACCTCCCATCCTCCCATGGCAGGATTATTTTCTGTCATCACACCAAAGTGCCAACAGCAATACTTGTGTGCCAGAACATGTTTTGCAGACATAACTGATAAGCATGGAAAACAGAAACTAGGAAACAGATTATTAGCTTAAATCACTAAATATGCAATGCATACTTCCACTGCAATGCCTTCTTATCTATCATGAGCCATAATCCTTCACATACACCATTTCGTGAATTTTGGGGGCCACAAGTTTCTGAGGAATAAAAAGAAGCAAAGCTAATGTTTGCAGCAGCACATGTTCTAAAGGCTATGGGTTTTGACATTATTTAAAGAACTGGAACTGCCCAGACACTGACCTTTGCCTTCTGTGGAAAGCAGCTTGCAATAGCACTGTCTTGACCATGAAGCCACCATGGGATGGGCAGGTCTTACCTAAGAGTCTGAAACACCATTAGTCATGCATCACAGATTAGCATTGATTATACACCCATTAAGTCACCTATTTGATATTATAGGGCTTTATAAAGCCATACAAGGATTTTCAATGCCTAGAGCAACAAAATACCAGGAAGGGCTAAACTAGAGGAAACTGCCCTATCCAAAAGAGTCATGCAGCTTCTCACTCCCATCAGAGCTCAACCAGGAGTAAAATCACAACCTCACCAACCCCAGCAACTTACACAGCAATTCTAAGCTCTAACTCCTCCATTCTCCAGGTTTCCAGACCCAGATTTTCCTCAAATGCTATCACTTCCTCAAATGTTTATCACTTCCAAAAAATTCTTTCTACATATCCCTCTACATCTATGCTCTTCTGTCTTCAAGATTTAAAAAAAACCCCCACAAACAACAACAAAAAAACCCATCAAACAAAAAACCCCACAACCCACCACCCAACACTTACTTTCCCACCTGCCTACCTTATGCGATGCTTTTATGCTCAGGTTCCTCCTCTGCAAAGCTCCCTTGAGGGTCATGTGACTGTGGCACCTAACTCCCATTTCCAACATGATTCTTCATAATCATAGAATCATGAATCATAGAATCATACAATCCCTTGGTTGGAAAGGACCTTTAAGATCATTGAATCCAACCGTGCCTAACTACTGTTAAACCCTCTCCCTAAGCACCTCAGCTAACCGTCTTTTAAACACCTCCAGGGATGGTGACTCAACCGCCTTGCTGGGCAGCCTGTTCCAGTGCCTGACAACCCATTCAGTAAAGAAGTGTTTCCTAACATCCAATCTAAACCTCCCCTGGTGTAACTTGAGGCCATTTCCTCTTGTCCTCTCGCCTGTTACTTGGGAGAAGAGACCAACACCCACCTTGCTACAACCTCCTTTCAGGTAGTTGTAGAGAGTGAGAAGGTCTCCCCTCAGCCTCCTCTTCTCCAGGCTGAACAACCCCAGTTCCCTCAGCTGCTCCTCACAGCACTTGTGCTCCAGACCCTTCACCAGCTTCGTTGTCCGTCTCTGGACACGCCCCAGCACCCAATGTCCTTCTTGCAGTGAGAGGCCCAAAACTGAACACAGTACTCAAGGTGTGAGTACACCAGTGCTGAGTACAGGGCGATGATCACTTCTCTAGTCCTGCTGGTTATACTGTTCCTGAAACAAGCCAAGATGCTGTTGGCCACCTTGGCCACCTGGGCTCTCTGCCAGCTCATGCTCAGCTGACTAACCCCACCAGGTCCTTTTCTGCCTGGCAGCTTTCCAGCCACTTCTCCCCAAGCCTGTAGTGTTGCTGGGGTTATTGTGACTCAAGTGCAGGACCATTCACTTCACTTGGCCTTGTTGAAGCTCATACAATTGGCCTCAGCCCATCGACCCATCCTGTCCAGGTCCCTCTGCAGAGCCGTCCTACCCTCAAGCAGATCAACACTCCCACCTAACTTTGTGTCGTCTGCAAACTGACTGAGGGTTCATTCAATCCATTCATCCAGATCATTGATAAAGATATTAAACAGGAGTGGCCCCAACACTGAGCCCCAGGGAACTCCACTTGTGACTGGCCGCCAAGTGGATTTGACTCCGTTCACCACCAGTCTCTGGGCCCGGCCATCCAGCCAGTGTTTGATCCAGGAGAGCATACACCTGTCCAAGCCACGGGCAACCATTTTTTTCAGGATAATTCTGTGGGGAACGGTTTTGAAGGCTTTATTGAAGTCCAGGTAAATAACATCTACAGCCCTTCCCTCACCCACCAAGTGGGTCACCTTGTCATAGAAGGACATCAGGTTTGTTAAGCAGGACTTGCCCTTCGTGAATACGTGTTGACTGGGTCTGATCATCTGGTTGTCCTGTAAATTGTGTGTAATGGCACCCAAGATGATTTGTTCCATGATCTTCCCCGGCATCAGGGTCAGACTGACAGGTCTGTAGTTCCCCGGATCCTCCTTCTGTGTACTGGTGCAGCAGGTCACTAACCCTTTCCTCTTGGATTATGGCGGTCTTATTCTGTTCCCCATCCCTGGCTTCCAGCTCAAGGGGCTGGGTACCCAGCAAACAACTAGTCCTGCAATGAAAGACTGAGGCAAAGAAGGCATTAGGTACCTCAGCCTTTTCCTCATCCTTAGTCACAGTGTTCCCCTCTGCATCCAATAAAGGTGGAAGATTCTCCCTAGTCCTCCTTTTGTTGTTAATGTATTTGTAGAAGCATTTTTTAATGTCCTTTACAGCAACAGCCAGACTGAGTGCTGGCTGGGCTTTGGCCCTTCTAATTTTCTCCCTGCATAGCTTCACTGCATGTTTGTAGTCCTTCTGAGTGGCCTCTCCCCTTTTCCAAAGGCCATAAACTCTCCTTTTGTTCCCGAGTTCCAGCTCTCCGTTGAGCCAGGCCAGTCTTCTACCTCGCCATCCTGTCTTTTGGTTCTTGTGCCTTAAAGATTTCCTTCTTGAGGAGCGCCCAGCCTCTTGGACTCCTTTGCCCTTCAGGACCGCCTCCCAAGGGACTGTGCTAATCAGCCTCCTAAATAGGCCAGCGTCTGCCCTGCGGAAGTCCAAGGTGGCAGTTCTGCTAACCCTCCTCCTGACTCCTCTGAGAATTGAAAACTCTGTTATTTCATGATCACTATGCCCCAGGTGGCCTCCAACCATTACATCTCCTACACGTCCTTCTCTGTTAACAAGCAGTAGGTCCAGGAGGCCACTCTCTCTAGTTGTCTCCTTCACTAGCTGTGCCAGGAAATTCTCCTCCACACACTCTAAGAACTTCTAGAATTGTTTTCTCCCTGCTGTGTTGTATTTCCAGCACACTGGGAAGTTGAAGTCTCCCACAAGAACAAGAGGCAGTGATCATGAAACGTCTCCCAGCTGTTTGTAGAGTATTTAATCAGCCTCATCTTCCTGACTGGATGGTCTGTAACAAACTCCCACGGCAATATCTGACTTGTTGGCCTGCCCCTTCATTCTTACCCATAGGCACTCAACCTTATCATCACCATCATTAAGGATTAGACATTCATCTCTCTCCCTGACATGAAGAGCCACCCCATCACCATCGCCTGTCCTTTCTAAAGACTTGATAGCCATCAATTGCAGCACCCCAGTCATGCGAGTCATCCCACCACGTTTCCATCATGGCAATTATTGTAGTTGTCTTGCAGCACAATGGCCTCCAGTTCCTCCTGCTTGTTGCCCATGCTGTGCACATTGGTATAGATGCACTTCAGCAGGTCTGGCATCTTGTAAAGCAGCCCATGGTCAAAGAAACCAAAGTCCTGCCAATGACATCAGTCTCAGAGCCAGGCACTGATCTCTTGGCACTTCCTGTTTATCCCTTCATCAATCACTGCAACTGCTGGAATGGAGGCAAATACTAGTGCTCCCAATCCCCTAACCAGCCATCCTAGAGCCCTGAAGACTCTCTTCATGGTGGTTTTTTTTTCTTTTTTTTTCTTTAATTACTTCTTTCTTAAGGCAGTTAACTGACAATGTGGATTGTCCCTTATTTTCTATTCCTTTTAAAAATGTCAGCCTAGTACTCTACACAATCAAATAGTCATACTGAAAACTAAAGTTTTGGCGAAGCTTCGGGTGTTAATTCTGACTTGAAGCTATTGCTGTCATTCCTGTGAAAGCATACCCACCTGCTGCAGTTGGAACTGCCCTCTCAAACGATCAGTTATTTATTTTGTTACTTCTACACTTGACTTTAGATTGTATACAAATGAGATTTTATTTGCAAAGTATTGTATGAATATTTGAGAGGGACAATTATTGCGTCCAAATTTTCCCCATTCTTCTCATCCTAACATGCCCCAAATCCTAAAGCAAACCTCAGCAATAACCCTAATTCCAATATATTTTGCATCACAGACATACATGTGCAAGTCTATATTTTCTCCACAGACTCACTGAAGAAACAGGAAATGGCTCCACTCCACTGAAGATCAGTTCCAGAGTCACACTAGAGATACATGATCCTTATACAAAAAAGTCTACCAATAATTAGACTGAGTTTAATTTCTAATGAACACAACACAAATTAGGCATTGTTTTCTTGACTGTTACAGTCCATGGCACTGTGGGCATGAAATGATTAAGTGTCTCTAGCATATGGCCTGCAGCATTGTCCTAAGCCCTGTGGAATGTGCCTGCACGTTACTGAACAGGGGTGTCTGGGAGGCTCTCTGCTGATGTACTGATCAGTGTTCGCCACCCTACTGGCCAGATTTTCAAAGATATTATCTCTTTTTCCTCAGGATTTCATCTTCTGAAAACGTACATGGTTCCAGATCCTCAGATGCTCTGAGCACACGCAAGTCTCTGGCAAATTTTGGAGAAAAGCTTGGCAGCAAATTTTTTTGTGTGTAAAGTGCAAGATACAGTTGAAAAAAAAATTGAAGTAAATGCACTTCAAGATTGTCACTATTATATCGTGTACTACCTAAATGTAATGTACTGCTAAATGTACTAAATGCACTACCTAAGTGTAATGTACTACTATACTAAGGTAAATATTCCTGCTTCATAGCAATTGAAACTGAGTCATAATTATGAAGCAAGAACCTCCTAATGTTAAATTAGCTTAATGCTAGGCTGGATATGGGTTAAAGAACAGTCATGTAAACATACCTCGTGATTTTCTATGTAAACACTTAAGTGGTTAAAAAAAGTAGTCCAGATTTCAAGATTTCATTCTCTTCACACCCACCAACAGAAAGTACTGGTTTTTTCATACAGTACTCTGCCTTGGGGCACTAAATGGAAGACACTTTAAGAAAGAATGACAACCTATGAAAGCTGGCATTGCTAGAACTTACAAACTTCAAGAAAATTGTAAGGGTGAGAGAGAACATGGAAACTGGAATTAGCAGATGTTTTACTGAGACTGAGATTATAAAGCAAATTTAATAAAGAATATGTGATACAAAACTACGTGACAGCTCCACTATATTTTACATGACTGTAATTTACTGTATCAAGTTCCCTGTTGGCATAAAATGATGCAACTCTGTGAACACTAAAGGAGAATAATCTTTTAGTGTATATAGCATCATTAGGGGACCTAGGAGACTGAACCGTGAGTCCCCTAGAAAGAGCTCAGCTCCTATAGTGTGTTCCCATATTGGGTGCCCAGATAAACACTATACACTTGCACTTACTCCACCTCATCTATTCTAGCATCTGTTCTAGAAGAAAGTCAGATTTTCTTGAAGAGCCATTACACACCAGAGCTTCTCCTGTCCCGATGAGGAGGTAGTTTGTCACTGCAGCAAAGCACACTGCAATGAGCTTCAGTTAGCCTTACACATGTAACTCTTTGTGCAATAAAAATGTTCAGGTTGAAAAGGAATGGCATGAGAAACAGTACTTCCTAGTTTTTGCTCTGTGATTCTGAAGTGAGGAATCAGTGGCTCGTGGGCATGGAGGGAATGCATGGCAATTGCAGCTGCCTCTGTGTCTGAGCAGCCCACGCTCCTTTGCTTGCAGTTGCTGCACAGTGCAGACATTCTTTACATCATGCCCCGGTGTCTCTGCATGGCATACACTTATTCATTGTATGCTGCTAAGCACAAGAAACTTGAGTGATACATCAAACTGCTGGGAAGCTAGCATAAAACCAGCAACATTTGAGACTTAAAAACATTTCCATAATGAATATTGACTGCATACACAAGTAACATCCCTGAAATGCATCATAAAAAAATGTTCAGAGAGAACCAACTTTATAATTTTTGAACTGCATTAGATACACATAAAAGAGAGTAGAGCAGATGGTCTATAAGCATCCGTGGCATTTATTTATTATTTTGCTCTTGAAAATCTCACATGAGCAAAGAGAGCACTGCAAAGGTGAGAAAGCAAAGCAAAACATATTGGGCTGACTCCGTGAGGTTCTGCCTTAGGTCAGGCAGTTTGAAGAAACCTCCGTGACTCCTCAAGTCTCTCTAAAAACGTCCGCCCTCTGAGACTGAGACACTCCTCAAGTCTGCTCACTCTGCTTGCTGAAATCACCCCATAGGCACTGCAAATGCTTGCTCTGGATTGCTCCTGTCTTTCCATAACCTGGCTTCTCTATCGCAATATCAAATAACCCCTGTGGGCGCTCAGCTATCTAGCATCCTTTAACAAGAGTAAATACATTTATATACTTACTGTGTCATATTCATTTTCTTCTCGGAAGTGTCTGATTGTATGGATCACATTTTTCATCTCATTCAGGTATCCAAAGCCCAACTTCTGCTGAGCAGGGTCCTAGAGCACAGTGAGGGCCGCTTGCTATGGGTGGCAGCTATGTGTCAGCTGGACTGAAGAGGTGGTGGCATTTCAGTGGCGCTGAAACAATAGAGTCGCTGACTTTGAAGGGCTAAATCTTCTCTCAGTGCTTGGCTAACATATTTACAATCTACGCTAGGCTTCATGGGAGTTAACAAGGCTAAAATTTGATCTCATTATTGAGGACATCTGAATGTCTTTCTGGTCTAGAAGCAGCTTGGAAAAACAAAGCCAAATGAGAATGGAGGCATAGGGAACACAGCAGTATATAAAATCAGTATCTGATTTGGCCTATGAGCTCTGCATGTTCCTGTCTGTGCAAGGCAACATAAACAAGTCAATAGATGTGTAGGAGATGCTGAAATTCTGGACAGATTTTTCCCTCTGCAGTTGTTTGGAGGGTGTGTCTTCCAGTTTGGAATTTGATCCATCTGAAACTCAGCCCTTTGGGTGATACTTTGCTTCTAGCCATTACACATGTCCTTACAAGTGAAAAACCTGAACAAGCTGCCCACTGGAAATACAAATTCAGCCTCTGGGAATGTGTTGTCCCAGCTCTCACAAAACACACCACACGGAGGGAATGTACCATGCTTGCAGGAGGCAATTCTCACGGCGGGAAACCACGACCCGCTGGGTGAGGAAGGCAGTCTCTGAGAGGATGTTCAATCAGCTAAAAAGCTATAGAGAAACAGGGGTGTCTTTAGGACTGGAAGTTGCATGGTGTGCTCACCCAGGTGTGTGCAGAGAGCACAGGTTCTAACAGGTGCGGGAATGGAAGCAATTTCAGGCATGAAATTTTATGCAAAAGTTATTTCAGAAACAGGAACCGCAGCTGAGCAGTAAATGTCCAGCTATTACTGGAGGCGCATGGATGGGGAGCTGATGCTGCTCCCCCAGAGCACCCGATAGCTGCACAGATCTTCTTTGGCTCCCGTACACTTCTGTGGTAGCTCAGTAGTGCTGCAAGGGTTGGCACTGAGTTTTCATGCCTTCATTTATGGCAATAAAGTTCAGAATTTCAGACACCTTTGTGAAAAGTTAAGGAATACCTAGTGAAATACCCTGAAACTGAAGACTCACAGGTCAACAACCATTTTTACAAGGCTGATGTCAATGTTCAAGCCTGCCACCACACTCCTGACATACAACATCACAAATCTGCACTTAAATGACAATGTTTTTCAGATAGGGACAGTCCCATGTCTCTGCTGTTCATGGACAGCTGCTTCTGTTACCTGAAATGTCATTAAAGGTGACATTCTTCTGGGGTGGGATCCTTCCGCTTCCTCTAGTCCACATCAATGAGCAAGGCCCTGCCAGGTGCAGGATATGCATTTTCCCAGCATAATGGGCTTCATACGGCAATGACACATGCGTAACTCCATGCTGTAAAATGAAAAGTAGGATCTCTTGGTGTCTGTGCCAATTCACCTTAATGATCCTGATTTGCCTGAACTGGAACCCCCCTACCTCCTAACCCCCATCTGTGGGCCGGTTACCCTATTTAAGCTCAGCCTAGAGGAATTGCTCTCTTTTTAAACCGTGTTGTAAGAGTGTTGGTCTCCATTGCTGATGCATTTGTGTCTGGCTATGGATGCTATTGATCCTGATCTGCAGACTGGATTGTTTTCGTGTCACTCTAGACTTGATGAGCAATCATGGGATGATCTGGTGGTGACCTGAGGGTTGATTTCTTGGTTTTGCTTTAGTCCTCTTTCATCACCACGACCTTGCATAGTACTTGGACTCTTGCTTCAGTGTGGCTACAGTCTGTCTCGGCTCAGCTTGCCTTGCTAAAGTACTAGGGGAGATTTTTACCAAGCGAGATGACCGAGGGGTGTGTTGAGCAGCTAAATTGCTGCCAGGGAAGTAGTGGGGCAGGGTGCCTGCCAGTGCCAGCTGAGCTTGGGCTGCAAGTAACCTGCAGTGTAACACGGTGAGTTCGCACTGGCCCCTGCTGCCTTCTGCAGCAAAACGTGCACCAGAGACCACACGTGAGTAATGGCTGTGCTCGCTCCACTCTGTCTCCTAGGGTGACTGTGGCTGCTATGCCAAACACTATATCTGAAACATACCTGCTGAAAGACCTTAATTTAAACTGACCTTCTTTTTTCTTTTCTTTTTTTACTACAAAAAGCAAACACAATGGCAAATGTAGTTAAAAAGGATTGAGCTAAGACACTCAAATCTTTGTGCCTTGGGTTGTTTGTATCCAGGAACTTCAATCTACGGCCCAATAGTACATGTCACTGCAGCAGTTAATTTTTACAAGCTGCTAAGGCCTCTACAGAGTAAAAATAACTCTAATAATATGCTGTTACAAAATTTTCAGTAGTAATTTTTTTAAATTAATGCAGTGTCTGTTCAAACACTGATACTTGGAACTAAAATTTCATAACTTTAAATTTGTATTGCAAAATGTATAATTTCATGTTTAATTTACCAACTGAAATGAAACTAAAACAGCTTTTGGATTTTGTCAGAAGTTCTTGTGCATGCAAAAATAATTTCTGCAAGCCCTCACTTACCTTGTCTATCCTGATCTCTTCTGATTTTCTTTAGCTTTTGTTTTCACCAAGCCATTTCCTGTAACACATGTTATTTCAAACCTTCCCTGGTGCATAAACAGAGTAAATGCTGTTGCACTTAAAAGATCTAGGTAAAGACTAACTTTATGTAAAGACTAACTAAAATAACTAATAAAAGTTATTTGATATGCCAAACACCTTACATTGGGCTTGTTCCTTAGTACTTTACCTTTTCTTTACTCTTCAGACAATAAACACTCCTGATTACATATTTTTTAGCCTTTGTCATGGTCTCTAAAGAAAAAAAAATCACCCTTTCAATATAAACACTAATAATTATATCTAATTGACACCAACACTGTAATTCAGGAAAACACCTATGCAGTTTGCGTAGTTCCTGCCCTGTAACTCTGAGACAATTAGGGAGCAGTGGATGGAAGCACCACAAGGTGGTGTAGCCCCAAGGAAGAGTCTCTGGCTGACAGAATCCACCTTGACTAAAGTTTGTATTTAACGTGGCGAAGCTGAAATCAATTTACTATTCCACTGGTGGTGGATGGGGGTGTCAGACCTTTATGTATTTATGCATTTTTGTATCAAGTTACCACTTGTCAGAATGCTTTATTGACTCCGGGGTGAAGAAAAAATAACTGTTAAATTTATACTCTAAAGATGTTTTAAGGGCGCATGCAATTAAACAGTGTTAAGGAGGCTATATAGAATGGAAGGTAGCTTCCAAGGTATAAGGAATGGTCAAATGGAGAAAAGGGGAAAGCAATACGGATTCTGGTGTGTTATATGTGGAGATGAAACATAGCGGATGTCAGACCTCTCATTTACACCTTGGTATCAATCTTGAAAATGGCCCAGTGTTAAAGTCTTCTGAAAGTCTGGAAAACTACAGACAAGTAAGTCGATGCCTTTACCAGGCAAATTAGTAGAAAAGAGAGCATAGAATAGAGTCAGTGAGCACAGGGTTACACCTAACATACTGGGGAAGGCTTAACCTAGCTGGTTTTGATGACAGCCCTGGCTCAGGACCTGTTAGGATGCTTGCAGGCAGCAGGGACCCGGGTGATAGGGATAATCTGCCTCCCTGGAGCAAATCAAGAATGCCCATCACCAAAGAGTCTTCAAGAAAGCAAAGGAGAAATAACTTGTGTCAAAGAATAAAAGGTTAGAAGCAGAAGGCAGGACTAAATAATGGTCACTTTTCTTATTGGAGACAGGTGATCTGAGTCCTACAGAGATGCTTTAGGACTTGTGCCGTTTGACACAAAGCAAATCAGGAAGGTGAAAACTTCCATCTTAAAAAGCTGAGTTACATATAAAGAGGAAAAAATCCTCCTTGTCCTCGAAAACTCTTTGCATACATGAAATATAAGTGTGGTACAATATAAGCATGGCGCAGCATGTATCAAGCAATTCTCCCATCAGTTACATTTCAATCATACCTAGTAATACCAATAACATTTGACACCAAGCTGAGCGGTGCAGCTGACACA
>KL265825.1:0-29634 GCA_000699545.1 Podiceps cristatus | reverse complement strand
TAGGTGATGGGTTTTATAAAGTGTGTTCCTTTTGGCGTCTGTGATTCCTTAGGCTCTTGCAAACATGAACTTAAATGTTCTGCTGCCTTGGAAACTAAGTGCCATCATTTTTTAAAAAAAGTCTTTTATTATGAGCTTAAGAGGTGACTAGTGAGCTTGCAAGGGGATAGCGTATAAAACTGGAGGGCCTTGTTCCTCTAAACGTGGGTCCCTGGCAAAGAGCTTAGAGCACCTGTCTCTTATTGAGTAGGGGCTTAAGTAAAGCAAGGAACATAATAGGAAAAATGTTCCGCCTTTGCAACTCGTATTTCAAAGCACTTAAAGGTCTGGATTGTCCCTCAAGGCACAGGATGGAAGGCAGAGTGGTGTTTTGTTTTGTTTTGTTTTGTTTTTAGCATGTTGCTGGCCCAAAGAGCATGCAAAGGGAGAGGCTGTCGATCAGGGCTTTCTCCATCATGCAGGATGGATGAGCTGAGGCTTTGGGCTGCTACTTGGGAGTCAAGGATCCTGTTGCTTGTTTGGTCTTGGGGACAGGCATGAGATACCTGTGCTGCACCTCCCTGGGGCGTGGGATGTGATTTGCTCTACAAGGCATCTCTTGCTGACATGAGAGGGCCTTGAAGGGGCTCATTTGCATGTTACTAATGAGGTGGATGAAGCTGGGGTTATGAAGAAGTGCCAGGAGGGTGGATTTTGCTGGATGTCTCACATCTGCTCTGTAGCCCTGCCCTGGAGCATCGGTGTCCCTCTCACAGGGCTCTCAAAGGGGCTCAACAGAGGAGCTCTCCTGAGAAGGACAGGGGCTGTGACAGCACTTGCAGGAGGGTGACTGTTCCCAAACGGGGGCCTGGTTGCAATTGAGTTGTGCAGCAGACGTGTGAGTCCAGGAGAGTGAGGAATAGGACCTCTGATGGACAAGCTTGGGGAAATGTTGTTTGGGTCTTCCTTGTAGATGGGCATTTGGGTTTTGGATTAAAGCACGTAAAGGAGCTCTGGATGGTTCTTTGCTGCAAGCCTGGGGACCTAGGTCTGTCTTGTGGCTTCAGTGCCGGCTTCCAGCTCATGCTGACAGCTGGGAGGGGTGGCTTTGCCAGCTGGGCTGCGCTGACCAGTTCGTTTAGCCTTGCGATCAGTCGCTGAGCTATTTTGCCAGTTAGTGTTAACTACCGGATCTACGGGAGGTTTGCTGCTTGCTTCAAGGCTGAGTGAAGGGGATTTGTCGGCAGTTGGGTCTGTTAGACTTTGATATAGCATCAGTGTGTTCATCAGGCCCGAGCCTGGTACATGAAGGAGGAGGATTGGAACAGAATTAGAAGGTATAAAGTTCAAATCTAATTTGAAGAATTTTCCCTCTATCACTTAAATGTGGGAAATGTTCCTGTGGTTTCAGGTATAAAATGTCATACTTCATAAGGAGCGTGTGTTTTAAATCTCAGCCAGATATTAAATGCCATGCCACACTCCACTTCTCTTTGTTAAAAAGTAAAACCCCAAATCATCTCTCCTGAAATAATGTTGTTCGATAATATTAAAGCTTTCAAAAGAAGCTGGTTCAAATAGCGTCAGTTCTCTATCATTAGGAAGCATTGGGAAGTGCATTGATTTTATTCTGTATTGATGCTAGTTCATTGGTGTTCAGCTATTTAATTATCTAGGATGCTGTTTTTAAAGGTGCCTACCGGCATAAATCTTGCAGTCAATACCAATTGACAACTAACATGCTCCAGATGGTTTTTTTTGGTGAGAAAGAAATAGAAAAAGGGATCAAACTGGGGATTCTGGCGATTATCCAAGTAATTTGTTAGCAGAGGTTTTAGAAAACTGGTTGGCTTGAGGATTTGGCTTCAGCTAGAAATGTTTTTAATAAATTAACACAAACACAGTGTCAAGCTTTATTCGCTTAGGAGGGCAAGGGTCGCCTCTATATTATTCTGCAAAACAAATATTGGAAATAAGTGGCATTTCTTTTGGTCGTGTAATGTGAAGGTGTATTTAATGTCACGTGTGAAACAGCACTTCTGGACAGACCCGTTTCTGTTCTTTTAAGATATACAGATCCTCTTAGCAATTACCCACTTCATAGGCTCGCGTAGTCGGCAATTTAAAGTGTTGTATATGTTTCTCTTTTACGATTTTAATGGAAAAATTACCAAAAAAAGTGACTGTTAATACTGGCTGTGTGTGCACATTAATCACTGAAAACTTTAAAAATTCTCACGTTTTTAAGCAAACGAGGAGAAAGAGCTACACAAAAGGAGCAGATAGCTCCTTTTGTCTGGAGTGGGATTGTAGCTGACCTGAGCCCCCATGTTTTATGCCGTGTTAAATGGACAAGAGGTTTGGTGGGACGAGCCTGCCGGGGAGCTCTGGGTTGGTGGGAGCTCTGAACAGCAAAGTGCTGCTTGCTTTCCACAGCAGGAAGGGGATAAAGATGCTGGTCTCTGCTGTGGTCAGTTTATATGTTTGCTGCCTGATGGTCTTTCTGTTCATGGAAAAAAAAATAGCTGTGAGGTGTTATCATGAATTTACGGGGCAGCAGTCTTGGCTTTAGCTGTCCTAGGCAATGCGTGAGATGGAGAGGCTGTTGGAAAGTCCAGCTTTCCAGCTGGGGAGCTGGCGTTTCTGAAGGTGACCAGGGTAGAGAAGATGACAAGTAAGGGGCAGGGGAGGCAGCTCAATCCTTCAAGGGTCAAGTCTGGATCAGGAAGATCCACTTCCAGACCCACTATCTGAAGGGAAGCATTTGAGCTCCGGGACTTGGTGTCTTTAAATCCAGCAACTAAGAGTGTCTCGGGTCTAAAGGAGAAGGGGATGTTAGCCATCTGCTTTAGCAGCTCATCGCCCAGAAGAGGAAGAATTAATCTGTTGTTTGTGCACGTAGGCTGTTGTTCATTGTGTTTTGTGTTCCCTCCCACTCCCAAGAAAAAGCACCTGTTGAGTTAATATTCTTTGATTCAAGTCAAAAGCAACGAAGGCAAACTCCTTGAGAGGCTGAGCAGCTCAGCTCTCATTTCTCAGTGTGTGTGGGAGGATGGTGTGTTTTGGAGGCTTCCAGAAACAAAACTACTAAATCAGGGAAGAGAGGATACGAGGGGAGGGAATATTTAATTTCGCTGGACGTTAAGGATGACCTGAGGTGCAAAACATTAGGCTGGAGAGAGGAAATGAGATACTTTAGAGCTTCCCAAGTCATTGTTGAGGATGGTGAGAAATGTTCTAGAGGTTTCACTTTGGTGCACCTTTAATGAAAATTAATTTGATTTAAGAAAAAAAAAAGTCTTACTAAATTGGATGCATCTTGCTTTGTGCTGAAGAGTAAGAAGAAAGCAGAATAAAATGGCAGCAGAAACTAACCCAAAAATGCAGTGATTTTGTAGGGAGCCACCAGCCATAAAATTTAGTGGCAACCTTTGGTTCTGCAGTTGTGCTTAATGCACTGTATATTCTGACCCTGAAGGCTCGGCAGCCAGTGCTGCCTATGGAGGGGAAGAGGTTTCTCCAGAGGGTGTTTTGGGAGAGGACCCTCTACTTCCTCTCTGAGGTCTGGAAGAGCCTCTGTTACTCTGCTGCCCATCAGGATCCAACCTTAAGTACTGAAGACTAAGATGGATGAGCGTTTTCCATCAACCCTCCCCCATAATTGCCTATCTCGTTGTGTTTAGGCTCTAGGGACATTGCATCCAGTATGTGGGGATTTGATTTCCATCTGGAGTGTCCCAGGATGAGTTAAGTTCAACTGATGCGATTGCATGAATGAAGCAAAACTGACAACATATGCCTGGCTAGTTCATGAGTTACAACAAGAGCTTAAGGGTTAATTATGTCCCACCTAGGGCTGAAGGAACAATACAAGCCAAGCGCCTGGCTGTCAGTCCCTTCCACGTTGCACATGCGTCACTTCTGCGTGGAAATGAGTGTGAAACTTCTTACTTTATTTTTTTTTCCTCCTCTCGGTTCAACCTTTTGTGCTATAAATAAACAAGGCAGTGTGAGAGAAAAATGAATAACAAGGGGCTGTAGGTTTTTAGGTGCCTGTGGCAGGATGTTTTCTTGATTATCCTGTTTCTTGTAAACAGGGTGATGGCTTCTGTAGCCCAGATGTAGAGGCAGCCCGGGTTCATTGTTCGAACACCTGCTGTCCTTTCAAATGGACCCAATGCAGCCCATTGATAAAATTCAGACTCAGAAACCTTCAGCACCAGGCTGAGCTCCTGTAGATAGCTCAAAAAAAAAAAATAATCCTTGAGGATCTGACATCCGTCCTGGGATTTTTTTCCTCCCCCATTATATTTAATTGGGAGGGGAAGGGAAGCTCAAGATTATTTTTTTCCTCTGCTCTTGTTCTCACAATAGCAATAAAAACAATACTCTCTGGCTTCGAGGTGGTAAATGGTGAGAAATAACAACAATAGTTCACTTTGTAAGGATGCAGCTAAATTTATGAATGAAACTAGTGGCTGCAATTTAGTTTCCAGGCCTGTCTCTGCTTTTGGTACGATGAAACAAAATAAAAAAGCCAGAGAAGAAACAGCTCGTTAACTATTACGGGGTTGTAGCTGGGAGCAAGCACGGGGAAAGATTTTCTCTGTGTTGGAGAAGGGTAGCACGGGGGTTTTTCTGCTTCCTGCATCAAGATCAAAGCATGCAACAGGTGAATGTGCTCTGTAAAACAGGCTTTGCAGCATTTTCCTTATCTGACACTAGCAGACAGCAGCATAACACCTCTGAGACTGCAGTTATAGCTCTTCCCAGGTTGGCTACACGGGGTAAATGAAGTCAAGTAGACTCTTGCTGGGCCAGGACTGCTTTCCAAGGTGCACAGTAATGCCACCAGCCCTTGGAAGAAAGGGGTAAAATTTAGACCAAAGGCACCTAGTACACTCGTTTCTGCAGGTACAGTCAAGTTCTGCACCTTCTAGGCACTTGAATGTTTCTTTGGTTGGGACTTGGGGGCTAAAACCTGCTTTTTGGGGTGACGAGACACTCACAGGCTCTGGAGCGAGAGGTCGGAGAGTTGAGCTGGTCAGCCAGGGCAATGTCTGGTTTAGCAGCCTCTTCTCAGATAGGAGACTTGTTTTCCACGGTGGTGTTCAGAGCAGGAGATATTTTTCTTGCATTGAGGTCTCTTGCACATTTCCCTGCTTCTCACGCCTTTAGCTGCGCAAGGGGAGGAAATGTGCTGCGATTTATTTACTGCTGCTTCGAGCAGGGGATTGGGCCAATGGCTTCCAAAGGGCCCTCCCAACCTAAACGACTATACTTATCTTCCGAGAGTCAGTTGCCAACAGTGAGTCCTTTACAAAGGCACTTAATGGGTCAAAAGCTTTTTCTCACCCCTTGCCCCTGAAAATGAGATCTGGGACTGTAAAGGAAGCGGTCCAGCCCCAAAATAATCATTTTGCCTGAGACAGGTGAAATCAGGTGGCCCGACCTGCACGTGCCATGGCTTCATCCTGCTTGAACAGATGTGGCCAGCCCCTCAGCAGCCCCAGACATTGTGTGGAGCAGTGGGCAGGGTTTGAAGGACTCCTTTCTGGGAGCAATCCCACCTGTCCTCCTGCACTCCCTAGGCTGTTAGCGGTGTCCTTGGAGAGAGGACCTGTGGGATGAAGCTGTGGAGGGGAACCCAGAGGCTGTTGGGGAGGGGGCCCATCTTCCTGCTCTCACTCCTCTGCCCCGAGCCTGCTAGTGGGGTCCCAGGGAGGGAAGCCCCTAAGGATAAACATTTGTGCAAACCGCCTGTTGCATCTGCCTTTAATTAAACCACACAAAAAAACCCCATGCAGAGCAGCATGTTGGCGAGTGTCAACGTCCGCGTGCGAGAGGAGCGCACATCATCTCTGGGCTGCGGAGCAAGCGGCACATAGCCTGCGTGCCGTTATCCGGCTGAGGGAGCGTGCCACCCCGTCGGCACCGTGGGCAGGAGAGCTGGCACGAGCTGACCTTTGCTGGAACATGGGATGTGCAGGGACCCTCCCTGGCTGGAGCTGGGATGTGATAACCTCTCAACAGCCGGCACCCAGCAAGAATTTGGTTCTTAAATCTGATTATATCTGCAGACTGAACTCTTTCGTGCTCGTTTCAGGATGTGGCTGTGTCAATGCGAAGTCCTGTGTGTGCAGCCTTTCCTTTTTGCCCTGTGTTTTGGTTGGTTTGAGCTTTCTTTTTAATGGATGTGTTTAAGAGCAAGACAGCAAGGAGTTGGAAGGTGCTTGGTGTCCTCAGTTTTCTTATACATGCACTTTCTGAGAAAAATGCCTATTTGCTGATGTCATATGGCTCAATGTCAGAACTTTTTACTATGTTTACTAAAAAAAGCTGCACTAACCACATGAGAAGCTTACATGAATTTTTCGAGCTTGCATATGGAGGTGTCCTTGATGACCTTTCACGGTAATTACAGCAGTTAGGAGATATTTGCCCGAGGCAAACCTGTCTAGGTCTTCAGCCTTGCTTTGGATTTCCCCTTCCACAGTATTCTGCAAAATAGCATTGTGGCCACTAAAGACTGTCTTTTCCCCTAAAAATCTTATCAATTGCTGTTGGGAGGCAGTGAAAGCTGCTGGGTATTTTCACAAACCAACCAAACATGGTTTTAAGGAAACATTTATATTTCCTATTTATGTTTTGCTTTTAGACCTTGCCTTCCAGAAACCCTTTTTACTCAAGAAAAACAGAGACAATCAGACTAGTATTTCTTTTAAAATGAGTAAGAGGTGAAAGATGAATATCTGTGAGTGGCAAGTTTCCTTCCAAGCAATTCTGAGCAAAACTGAAGCCTTTTTGAAGTGGTTTACTGCAATTGTAGTTTGCCTTGCTTCCTGCTCATGCTTTCGTCAGTTTATTTCTTGGGCACACCTCCTGGCGTGTTGTGTGCGGTTACAGGCGGTGGGGGAAGTCGGAAGGGCAACAAAAGGTGAGGGGGCTTTAAAACCTTATTTATTTATTTTGCTATTTAGGCTGCTGCTAAGGAGACATTGCATTTTATTCCTTTCTACTATCAAAGCACGGCATCTCCCCCAGCATCAGCACCGATGGCAGGGAGGGGGTACGAAGGAAAATGGGAATAGGAGATTTCGCATTGGATGAGTCTCCAGTTAGGGGTCTAGCCTGTGGGCAGTGTAAAAAAAAAAAAAAAAAACCAAACAACCAAACCAAAACAACCCCCCAAAAAAGCTTTATTTAGTCTGCAGTCAGTAGCTGGTGGTTGCTTTTAGCACGAGCCCTGAGCGCCAAGCTGGGAAGTGAGGCATCCTCTTTTCTCAAGCTGGTGTGATTCACCAGCCTGGTGAAAAGCTGTGACTTGCACAGGCTGTGGTTTAATGTCACCGTGGTCATGCCAGCTCCTCCAGTGGTGCAGACTAACTTGTTGCCTTTGATGCCCGCTGTAATCCATCAGTTTACACCAGCAGAGGGACTGAACACCTGAATTTTGCTTGGCAGCTATTTCAGAGCAAGATGAAGTCCTCTTGGCTTGATCAGCCTGCCCGTTAACGTATCTATTAATTACATTAATGTAATGCTGTTGAGGGTCGTGATGGAGAGCTTCACTGGACCGAGCAATGAAGCAGCATACGTAGGCTCAGAGGGTGGGTAGGGGATCTGGGCACATCTGAGCCACGTAAAACACGCTGGATGGTGAAGATCTATTGGCTCTTGGATGTCCTTGTGTGTGTGCGGAGTCACGGTGGTGGTGATGATCTCATCCTGGCCTGCCATTGCCCTGCGTGGCCGCAGCTGTGAAACACACCTTCTGGCAATGCTTCTTGTCTTCACCCTCTCACAGTAGAGTATCTTGGTCCTGGGCACGTGTAGTATGTGGACAGGCTGTAGACCATCTCATTCCCTCACTGATGGGGAGGAGGTCCCGTACCCAGAGGAGAAGGGACCACAAGAAATGGCAAATGTGTACATTTTGGGTGCTGCATCGCAGAGAAGGGAGACTAGGCTGAGGCGGTCGTGTCTCCCTCTTGATGTGTGAAATGCGGCAGGTTTGTATCAGTAGTGCGGGTTTCTGGCTCTTTTGAGCTATGACTTGGTTAGATGTGGTTCCTGGGTTTATTGAAAGCCTTTTAGTTTACTTTTGGACTGTTTAAGATGTACCGCTGAGGAGCAGCCTCGGTGCTGTTTTTCCCCTTGCGGTGTTGTACGCCCTTTCCGTGTGGATGGTACCTCTGGCATTGGTGCGAGCTGCTCTCCCATCCCAGCATGAAAGGACCGCTTGTGTTCTGGAGGGCTCGCGCGTTAAGCAAGCAGGCTTTGGCTTCAAATCCGGAGGTTAGCTAAACGCCTATGATCCCTAAGAGGTGCAACTTGTCTTGCTAAAAATGCTTGGAAAACTGGATAGCAGCCTTTCCCTTCTACTAGTGCCTGGCCTGAGGAGGAGCAGGGTTTAAGCACGTACTTAAATTTCAGCCTGTGCTTAAGTGTTGTCCTGAATGGAGATCCGCTCAAGCTTTTGTTGAAGTGCTTTTCTGAACCAGAGCCAGCAGGCTGTGAAAGTCCTCTCTTGTTGTTTCTCTCCCACTGCGTATATGCTCGTTGCAGCTCGCCGGCTATTTACCGCAGGGAGGAAATCGCTTTATTTAGTTGCAGCTAGCTGAGTAACTGAGAGCAGGCAGGTTAGGAGAGTCGCACGTGAGCTGGGAGCGAGACATCTGACCTTGTCTCTTGTCTGTCTTGTTTCTATAATCCTAATTCTCCTCTAAATTAATTCTTTTGTTTAGCTGCTGGGTTTGGAGTGTGTTTTTTTTCTTCCTTTTTTGTTTCACATGAATGCTTGTCTCTATATTTAAGTCTGCCGGGGCGAGATGTTATGAATAATTGTTGATTGATATTATTAAACACTAACACGCTTGGCTGTGTTGCACTAATGATGGGGCTTTGGGGATATGCAAATCAATTAATTGCAGTAAGTGCTGTAATAGCTGTTTTGGAGGATGCTGTTGGAGAGCCCTTGGGAGGGTGGACAAAGAGGGAGACATTTGGAAGTGCAAAGGAGAGGAGGGGTGCTTGAGAGTCACTGGAGATGGCTCATTCAAGCTGCTGATTTGTAAAGTTTGGTTTGTTTTGCTCTCCAAAACCTGCTCACCCCAAATCCTCTCTTGCTTTGTTTCAGCGTTACCCCAGCGTGCTACTCCTGGACTCTTCCCAGGGCCCTTACTGCTGAGGTAGAGCTGAAGCAGCTCACAGATGAGACAGAGCCTTTTCCAGGTAACCTCTTGGCTTAGAAAGAAATGTGGGAGACTTCCTTGGAAAACACTTGAGGGAAAGAAATGTTTCCAATATTAGATCTCTGCGTCACCAGGCACTGAATGATTTTGCTTTGCCAGCTGATTCCCATTCATGACAAGGCTTTTTCCCCCATCAGTAGCAAGATCATGGGGCCTCACAGTGGGCACAGAAGGGACGTGCGATGCCTCAGGAACTATTGTGGGGAGGCTGCAGAGGGAATGGGATTTTGGGTATTGTGAGGATGGGGAGGAAAACATCTCTTCTGGCTTCTTCCCCATCCTATATGTGCTCTCTCTGCCTTTGTGTATTATTGTATATTCTTTTGTCTGGGTTTCCATACGCAACGTGCTTTCGTCTGTGCGCTCCAGGGTGAGCGTTCAATGTGGTGCACAGATGGTGCTCCCAAAAATCCTATTATTTGCTAATGGGATTTTGTGCATAGCATTTCCACAGTTCTTTTCAACACTCTGCGTGCTTGTGTAAATATGCCCAGACCCTCATCTTGCAGGGACACCCTCTCCCATGCAGCTGAGAGCATGGCTTTATTGTTTTTACTTATCTGTGGTGGTTGTAGGATCCAGGCTGCACTGAGGTCTGTACCTGCGTGTTGCACAGTGAAGGAGGGTCGGTCCCTGCCAGCTCTGCCTGATGTCACAACCCTGTCAGGTGGCCTGGCCGGATCGGTTGGGGCATGCCACTCTCATGCCCCTGTTACCTTGCTGGTGGTCCTGTCCTTACATTTTGCACTCATATGCCTGAGATATGCTTATCTATTTAGCAGCTTCCCCCCAGGTCCCACCACATTTCTGTAATGCCGTGTTCAGCTATCGTGCAGCTATTGCTCTCTGTGCCCTCCGTTCTCCAAGTAGTACTCAAAATCGTGGTATAAATAGCAGAAGCATAGAATCTGTTGCTTTTATCACTAGAGGCCTTTCAGAACAGGTTAGATGTGTGCCTGATGGGGATAATAGAGCGCTGACCCTTCCATGGGGCATAGAGCTGGACTAGGTGACCTCCTGAGGTCTTTTCCAGCCCTTATTTTTCCATCGCTGCGTGATATTCGCTGCTGGTGTTGAAATTGTTAAGTGGAGCTTTGTTTTGCGTCATGCTTGCTGGAGGGAGGTCGGGGCTCAGCGGCTGTCGTGGCTCACAGACAGTTACAGGGTGTGTGTCAGGAAGTTCCCTGTCCGTCTGCGTACTCGTATACTACTCATCCTGCAAAATGCTCTTCCCCTAAACACTTCTCAGGCTCTTCTGCGATGGGAAGGTGAGTCATACAAGGGCAGAGGTTCTTCTTTAGCTGGCCAAGGACTCCAGGTGGTTCCTCTGGAGCTGCCCTTAACCAGAAAAATCTTATCGCAGCCTTGGTTCAGAAAGTACGGGCAGCCCAAGGCAGGAAAGCTGCCAAGGACTGTTCTCGTTAACGGTACGGTGGCACTGAGCTGGCTAATTTGGGATCAGGGGCTGGCTATGGCTTGCTGAGCAGGCAAAGGAGAACCAGCTGTGGGATGCTGCAGATACAGGATTGATGCTTCCAGCCCCACTGGGCTTCTCTGAACATCCAGGACTGTATTGTCCTCTAAAGTGGGGTCCCAGTCTCAGAAAACCCTCATCTCCAGCTGCGTGCCAGCATCCAAGCTCTGGGCTGGGGAGATGGGCCAACAAAGTAAGACTTGCTGTCACCTCCGCAGCACCTGGATCGGTCTCTTGTGTTTTCTTTGGACAGGATCGCACCTTTTTAAGCATCTGGCCAGCATGGTCTGTAGTGGGTTTGTGACTGCATTGTCCAAAATTCGGGAGCCATGGGGAATTCTGGAATGCAGCTCTCTGTGTCTCATACCCCTGTTCCAACAGCAGTGTTTGGGAAATAAGGTTTTTTAGGTCTGCAAAAGATGGTAGAGACCTGCACAGGCACTGATCTTCAGCAATGCCTCACTGTGATCTGATGTCCTCGGCGGGGTGGGATCTCTACAGCAAAACAGCTCTTCAGAGGCGTTGGCTTTCTGTGCCCATCACAAAACACCTTCCCAGCTTGCGTTTTTGTAGCCTCTTGATTTTGCTGATTTTTATCGCCCTTCTGATAAGGGTGATTAGATCTGATTTGTTTGAATTACAGCCCGACGGCTTTCAGCTCTTGCAGACACAACACTGTGCTGCGCTGGGTTCACACCGGCTTATGTATGGGGGGGAAGCAAGGAGGGGAGGGCCTTCCTCCTCCTCTGATAATAGCTAGCAGATGTGATACCGTTACCAGGTCAAGGATCTGAAAGCATCAAGCAGCAGGAAAAAAGCTGTGCTCAGATGGCACTTTAAAGCTGTAAAGGGGAGGATGTGGCAGAGGTTGAATCATCCTGTGCTCAGCGGCAGGTCTGAGTGCTGCTCTGCGAGGTTTCACAAGCTGTGGTATATTTAAGTAGTCCTGGTTTGGTAGTTTAGCCCCTGGATCTATTTTTTTAGGTCTGGACTAAACCATTACTGATTTCTTCAGAAAATCAAGTCTGTCTATGGCTTATTTATGTCTCGGGAGCTGTGTGCAGTTAGTTTGTTAGTGTGTCTTGTTTTTCTGGAGGTGTGATGCCCTATTATTTTCCCTTTTTAGAAGTTTCTGGGCCACTAGAAAGGCTTTTCCCATCTAACCAGGTTTTGTCCGAGGTTGGTGACCTGCTGTGTGCCAGACCATAGAATCATAGAATCATAGAAAGGTGCATGATGCACACAATATTAAAACCTGGCTGTTTTGTGTTATTGGGAGTGGGTTTTTTGTGTATGTGTTGTGTGTGTGGGTTTTGTTTGGTTGGTTTTGGTTTTTTGGGTTTTTTTTCTCCCTTAAAGCCCTTGCAGTAGCTTTCCAGGGTAGTTCAAAAAATCTGGGGCAGGTCAGACTGCAGCTTATTACTGTGCCCTCGTGCCTTTGTCCTGTGGCTGAAAATCTGAAATAAGACACGATTCGGCTGTGTGTTTGGGGCCATTTTGGGCTCTGTGAGGGAGGCTGAGTTCTGTCTGTGGGGCTTGGCTGGGTGCATCCCTGGCTCTGGCTCTTCTCACCCCCCAATCTCCTCTGCTGGGTGATGTAAATCATAGTAGCAGATCCTGGATTGCTATTTTAGAGAACAGGCTCTGCTTTAACTTTGGCTGGTGGTCTCAGTGAAAGCAATATGTTTTAAAAGCCATGTGGCAGTCCTGGGCTCTATACAGCCCTTGGAAAAAGAGCTTCACAGGTTTTGGCCTAATGTGGTCATCCAAGAGTAAGTGGTCGCTCCTAGCATGAGGCTGGAGAGCTTCAAGGAGAGAACTGAGCGTGCCTACAGCATGCCAACAAAGAATAAAATACCTAAAGGTACAGGAAGAAGTCTTGAGGAGCTGCTGTGGGTAAGAGAGGACTGAGCCTTACTTTAAGGTGGGCAAGTTGCATCTTTGAGGGCTTCTGTGGGGGAAGGAGGCATGGGAGTGGGCTGGAAGAGAAGATGTGGCAGCAAAGCAGCGTGCCAGCTTCATTTTGATGTGGAGGTGTGTGCTGGGCGGGGGGGGAAAGCTCAACCCAAGCTATCTTTTCTGCAGTGGGTGGCTGTTAGGTGCTCTGGTGGCTTCAAGGCAAAGAACGTGCCCTTTCTCATTCTTCTGTGGGTGGTTGGTTTGGTTTGTGAGTGTTCTTTTCCTACTGCTCCACTCACTTCCAGCAAGGTGTCCTCCAAGTTAACATCAGGATATAGGAGAAGCAAAGTCTATGTGTTGAACTACATGGCTGGTTTCAGTCCATGCGGTGTGAATGCAAAGCAGGGGTCGTAAGTGCAGCCAAGAAGATACCGTGGGGACAGAAGTGTGTGTATGCGTGTCGGAAGAGGCTGTAAATAATACGTAGATATGCATTATATTGCACTGTAGTTTGCTTTTCTTCTATGCTGATGGCACATTTTCCAGCAGTGTAGATCACACACCCTTCTGTGTCATATTTGCCAATATTGAGAGCACTCGTGAACTCTTATGCCACTGCTATTTGCCATCCAAGGGACACGGGAAGAAAACTGCAATGCTTCCAGTGCGCTTGCTCTCTCCCACCTCCCCCCTACATCTTCTTCACCAGCTGATTTGACCAGGTCACTCCCCATCTTTGATTTGTTCCTCTTATTTAAAGACCTCCCGTGGCTGCATTGTCTGGAACAGCTCTGGTAGAGGCTTCAGAGCCGTACTTCCCCCTAACTAGAGAACACGCTCTCATTAACAGCCCTCAAGGAGGGTGAATATAGCTGCTACCTTCAAAGGAGAGGCAGAGGTGCAGAGCAAACTCCTGGCCCTCAGTTGGATGGAGCTCTGCTGAAGACATCAGCAAGATCAAAACGTCAGCTGGTGAGAACAGAAGTGATGCGGGTATTCCTCTACGATGCAGGAGTTGCGGTGACTTTGTGGTTCCTGGAGACATGAGGCTTTAACTAGCTTTGGGTACCAATAAAAGTGCAGCAGCCACTTGGGCGAACGGCCCAACTACTTGCTTAGGCTCTTGTGAGGGTTTCGGTGCACGTGCTGAACTCTGTTCCTGCTGTCAGCCGTGACTCTTCTACTTGACGTTTGCTTGGGACTGCTTACGCCATCTGTGGTTGCACCATCCGCAGAAGAGATGTAGTCTCAGTTGCTGTCAAGTGAAACCCCGCTGAAGCTTGGGAGCCAAAACCCTCTTCCCAGCTGCTATCTGAACACCTCTGCCAGGCGCTCAGTCTCCTTCCTCAAAGTTACATCTCGATGGATGAGCTCCGTATGGTTGAGTGGGACCCTTGCCAAGCGTGAAGGGCTGTCAGCAGTGTTACGGATGGCGGTAGACTTCCTGCTGGGAAGTACATAAAGATCTGTTGGCTTCTTATTTTAATCCCCTAGAAGAGTGCTTTCATAACTGCTTCTGGCTTTCCGTTAGCCTAATGAGTTGTTCTCCATTTTCCAAAAAGTCTGAGGCGACTCAGTCGTAAACTATCCACAGCATCTATCTGTCTGACTTCCCTCGTCTCTGGAAGCATATCAGATGAGTGCCGTGGGGTGGAGGTAGATTGGATTTAAGCCATTCTTTGACTCCTGCCATGAGTGCATCGACTTTTATCTTTTCAATGTGACCATTAGGGGAGGAGAAGGAAAAAAAAAAAAAAAAAAAGAAATTAAACCACAAACAACTGCATTAAAATAATAATCAAAGCCTCATGAAAGCAAACAAAAGCATATTACACTCTCTGTTCTTTGAAACTTGAATCTTATCTCCCCCTGTCAAGGTTAATTGTTGCTGGGTTCAAACCATGGGCAAGCTTTCATTATGACTGGAGATCTGAGCCGGGGCTGGGCTGGGTTCATCTGCCGGGTGGTTTGTAGCCAAGTCGAATTTGGTCCAGTTCATTAAGGACGGGGTTTCATCTGTAACTGTGCGTTTCATTATATTTGTGGAATATAAATCTGACCTTTAACATTTCTTGAGTGTCTTCTCCCAGGGTTAAAATCTCTGGACCCGTTTTAAAGGTGGTCACTTTATTTCTTTCCATATTGTGGTAAAGACTACAGTATGGCAGCGTGATCAGATCTGGAGAGCTTAGAAACGACTGATAGAAGGTTCCCTAAGAGACCCTTCTAGTTTATGTGGCGGGGAGTAAATAGCCTGTCCTGGGAAGCAAGTCCTTCTCAGTTCATTAACCTACTACTTTTTTTTTTTTTTTTTTCTTTTGCCTGCTGCAGAGTCGCTGTTGCAGCCCAACCTGCATGTTCAGGATCCCAGCTCTTCTAGTTGTGGATTTTGCTCCTGTAGCTCATGTTCTCCAGAAGGAGTGTTTGGAGGAGATGGTCTATTAAGAGCATTAATGAAAAAATACTATACTACAATACAATATTAAAAATACATTCATGAAATGAACATAATGAGTATTGGAAATAGTTTTATACCCCCTTGAACTAGGAAATATAAATATACATATAGTAAATGACAGTTCCCCCCTGTCCCCACGGAGTCATATTTTCAGTTGGCTAGGTTAATTTGGGAGACAGTATTTCACCCTCAAATGAGTTGGGATTATTGTTCTGCTTGGGTAGATCACAAAAACTGGTCAATGCCTTAATTTACTCAACCTTAAAAGGAGGTTAGTGGTGTTCTCTTCACCGCTGCGCTGTCTCCAGAGATCCTCAAGCACGAAAGGAAGCTGAGGAGATATTAGAAGAAAAGAAAATGAACTTATTTTCTCCCTTTCAGCCATTTTTATGAGATGGGTAAGAATGTTGCTTGTATCAGTGCTGGAATCTTTCCTGGTGTTTGCCTTAGAGCTAGCAATGGGGAAAACAAGCTGGTTTTAGAACCATGTGTGTGTCCTTTCCCCGCCCCAGGAATTTTCATGACTTTTCTCAGAACTTTCCATTTTTTTTAATACCAAACAAAATTCACTGATTCCTGCCCGAACTCCTTTCCCAGAATTGTATAGTAACTTAGTAAAGTGTCTTGGAAAGCGCTGATTTTACAGGACAGAGCATCCGTTGGTTTCTAGGTTGGTTTCTGGTGCAAAGTGGAGCTATGGGATGTGTAGCCGCGGGCTGCCGATGCCTCGTAGGAGCTGCTGCCCAACAAAAGAACCCAAAGTGCTTGCAGGACTGGGCACGCAGGATGCTTCCTTTGCTACAGAGGTGCTATTTTGGTGCGAGGAACCCTCAAACACGGCTAATGGGATGTGGCTGGCTGTGACTTGCCACGGTTGCTTAGAGTTACATCTCCGTTTTGTCCCCCCAGCCCTCTTCTTTCCTGTGGCCTGTTTTCATTTCCTTGGTAATTCAAGCATGTCTAATGTTAGCATGAGGAATTTTTGTATGGTGCGGATAGGTCAGGGAGATCTGACTGCAACTGTATTTTACAGGTGACGTTCACATATACAGGTGGGGGAGTAGGACACCAGAAAGGTCACGAAGATGGGACCTGTGAGAAATGCTGTCGTAGATGGTGGGGGAGTCTCTGAAGGTGAAATGCAGGTGAATAACTTGCAGCAGTGGGTGAAACGAGGTTAAAATGGGTGCAGATGGGTGCAATCCAGGGGGACTTGCATTACTTAATGCTGCCAGAAAAATGCAAGTGCCTGTTCCCTGCCTGCGGGCACCAGCCTCCGGCACCCTGTACCAGCACGTGCTGTCCCTGGCCGGCACAGAAGTGCTGGTGCAAAGCAGGTGTCCCTCATGGGTGCTCAGAAAGAAGAGTCAGCTTGCCTTGCAAATGCTTGCCCCAAAGACAGCGTCGGTCGTTGCATTTGTGTGGCTTGGCCCATTCACTGTTGCTGTGAATTACAGAAACCAGATCTCTCGTTTTTGTATGGACTATATCCACCAGCAACCAGCTGGTGCTGGTATTTGATATCAGCTGGGAACCTGGTCAGGAAGCTCTGATTTTCATGGTTGTGTGGGGTTTATTTATTTATTTATTTAGTGCCCTGGCCCCCCCCACCTTTTTTTCCCTTTTTCTTTTCCCCCTTTTTTTTAATTTTTATTTCTACCACCTTCTCAGGCTCGCTCCCCGCACTCTGCTTGGTCTGTCTGGTTTGTGCCACATACACATGCCCCGGCAGTATGCCATGGGTAGGTGGGAGCTTGCTTGGCACAGGGACCAAGCAGTGCCAAGCTATAGGAACTTCTCTGTTGTGTCTCACTTTGGGCAGTCTGAACTCAGCATTATTTCTATGAAGCTGGAGAAAATGGCTGCGTAGCTGTGGAACAGTCTCTTATTTTTTTTTTTTTAGTCTAATGCATTTCTGTGCCTGAAAACAGGTAGATGTACTATTTATTAGAAATGATGCTTAGAAAGTTAAGGGCTGTAGCCTTTAAATGTCTTGTGTGTTTATTTTATTTTTTTTATTTTATTATTTTTACCAAAAAAAATACTATGTTTCTTCTGTTAATGGACACTATTTACTTTACATAGCTCAGCAGTTGGAGCTCGGATCTAGCAGGAAGGGATCTAAACATCGGTCTGACTCTTAGGCTGTGTTAAAGGCTGGTGCCGTAGAGGAGCGTGAAAAGCTTTTCGTGTGGGACCCTCCAGAGACAGCTGTGGTGGAGGAAAGTCTAGGAGCAAGGTGAAGACAGGAATCCGGGCACAGGATAAGGTTTCACTTCTGGGGTTGGTTCCTTTGCTAAAGCAAACAAAACCTTGGTTTTCACTTTGCTCATTTGTTTTTCTTTTTTCTGGAAATGTATTGCTTTATCAAGCAGTGCAGGAAGCCTCCAAAAACTCGGTTTGCAGTAGGACACTCAAGCAATTTCTCTTCTTTTTAAAAGGTTTCTGTGTGTTGGTTCCAGTAAGCTGAGCATGGACCCAGAGTTAATGTTTCGGGGACTTACTGAGTCACTAACAACGTCATCCTGCAATGCCTTATGCCCGGTGGCCATCCCTTTACCCAGCGCCAGTGGCATGAGAACGCAGTTTCATGTGCGTGCTTGCTGCATCAGAACCACAGTACTCGGCATTTTGCAGGACTGGGTATGAGCACGCTGCTCTCTCCGATTTATTCACAGTCTCTGGGGTAATGAAATTTAAAGGAGAGGTGGCACCTGTCTCTGGTGCCAGAGCTGTTGTGCTTTTTAAGCATCATGGCCAGCTCAGTGCAATTGTGTGCCTTGCAGCAAGGATCATTAGCAGATAATTCTCCCCTTCTGAAATCAGGTGAAGCCTTTTGCCTTTGACTTGTCCAGTATCAAACGAGTACTGTAAAGCTCTCCCTCCTGTACAGAGGTGAGTAGTTCCCAAGCATCTCAAGATAAGAGGTAGGTTAATAGCAACTGAAAATCTGTCCTTTCTTTTTTTCTAGCACTTGATTAAGGTGGCTGAACCATTTTCTAGGAGAGTGGAAAGCGATTCATCTCTACTTGCACAAGCAGCCTGGGCTCTGTTATACCCTTTTCCAGTCTTCTAGTGCTAGTTGTATTATTCTGAATCAATATTCAATAGAACTGATAATAAAACCAAATAAGCAGCCAAGAGTCAGCTTAGCAAGGGGGGAAATCAACCAAAAGGTTGCCCAGAGAGATGGTGGAGGCCCCATCCCTGGAAACATTCAAGCCCAGGTTGGACGGGGCTCTGAGCAACCTGATCTGGGTAATGGTGTCCCTGCTCACTGCAGGGGGGTTGGACTAGATGGGCTCTGGGGGTCCCTTCCAACCCAAAACATTCTATGATTCTATGTTGACATTCCATGCACACCCCCCCCCTCCCCCCCCCGCCATGTTGAAAATGTCAAAAGACCTCTGTATACTGTGGGATTTGGAAAAATACATGAGTGGATGAGCACTGCTGCTGTTAGACTATGCTGGGACTTTCACCCACGTGCCGCAGGTGATGGTCGTGAGGAGCTCTGCCTTTGGCTCTCCTGGGTAGAAGACTCCCTGCAGCCGTCTTTCTGTCAGGAATAACGAGACTGGTCCCTGCCTAAACACATCGCATTCAATACCACACCTTCTCCCCATCTTCTCTGCCAGGCAAAATGCACCCCGAAGTGCTAGGCATTAGCATAAGGAAAGCTAATTCACTGACATTTATCTCCAGTGTACCGTATAATTGATTTCATCAAATGAAATCTGTGTAATAAAGCTCTAGAAGTTAAGGGAAAGCTACAACTGAATTGTAGTTCAGCCAAGAATCAATTTCTCATTTTCTTGTTTTCTGACAATTTCTGCTTGTTGGTGAGGGTCAGAAAGGATGGATTTTACAAATGTTGATGCCCTCTCTGTCATTGGCATTTCATATCCAGACTAAAAATGAAAGGAAAATTTTGCAGATATTTTTTGGATCAGCCACAGTAGGGAAATGTCTGGGTCAAAATAGTTGCCCAGCAATTTAGCTTTGCCCCTGCATAAAGCTAAATAAAGTTTTTATCTGTAATTTTTTGTTTTACATCTTTGTGTAGTTTCCCCTGAACACAGAGTAAAGGAAGAGATGGATTAAGGCTAGCTTTGTTTTTTATGGTGTCTCTGTTTCAGAGACGCAATAAAAATTTAAAGCACAATAAGAAGTTAAAACCTTGGCCCTGTTTTGCTGAGTGAAGATGTTTAGGAAATATTTTGGATAAAACCTCTGCAGTGAAACCCTGCAGTCATTCAAGCTGATAAATATTTAGCTTTTCTTTGGTTTTAGTTCAGAATAAATGCCACATGCGGGAGGATGAAGGAGGGACTGGACCACATTTTGTGGGATGCCTGGGTAGTTGGAGGAATGCTGGATGCTCTAGGTGAATTGCTGTTGCATATGCATAAATTGCCTGTGAAATATATGTTATGGGAGTCCAGCCTATCTAAAATGCAATGAGGTTGTTTTTTTTTTTTGGTTTTTTTTTTTTTTTTTTTTTTTCCTCTAGATGGAAGTTTGCATTCAGGTGCCTTCTTTATGAATGGCTTGGATCTATCCAGTGCGTATGTCAGCTGCAGCTTTTGAAAGCTTTATGAGGCTGATTTTTTTAGCAAACCTTAGTTCCGCTCCATCTCTTGATTTGTTGCTGCTTTTCACAATCAGAACACATGCAAGATATGTTTTGACCAAGTAATAAGCCTTAAGCTTTTCAGAGGAAGATGCTAAGGGGAGTGGTGAAGTGAGAACTGGCATCTCCTCTCCCTAACCTTGTCAGCCTTGGGATTTCAGCATGGGCCAAGGAAGAGGTGGCTGCTTAGATGGAAACATCATCTCAAGTCACACAGTACATCTCGCTGGGGCAGTAGTCCCTCTCTAGGTACGTCAGGCGTGCTAGAATGAAGAAACCTGGATTCAGTGTTCGTCGGGGGGTTTTTTTGGGTCTTTTGGATTTTTTTGTGGGGATGTGGTGTTGTGTGTTTTGTTTGGTTGGTTTTATTAATGCAGTTGTGTCATTGCAGCCTTTTTGTTTGTTCTGCAAGGAGCCAAGCTGAGAGATGGCACAGATTAGAGAGGGTCAGGAAAGACAAGCGCATGATCCAGAGCCTTAAATTTCTCTTGTCCACCTCATTCTCAAGCTGCCCTCCAGCCTGCGTGCTGCAGAGTTGGGCTCAGCCAGAGATACTTCTCTTTGCTCGCTTTGCTTGCACAGCTGGTTTTTAAGTATGCTTTTGAAAAACATACATCCAGTACAAATATTATCCCTATACATCCTCTCCCTGTTGTTTCTTGTGTGCAGGATCAGCAGTTTGCAGCGTGTACCTCAAATCCCATAAGGTGCTAGAGCTACACTGGGAAACATTGCCTTAAAAAAAAAATCTGTATCTATCTCCTTTGCTGGGCCAGCTAGGAGGGAAATGCAAATGGTGACTGAAAAGTACAGCGTCCCTGGGATGGGCAGTGTTCAGCCAGGTTGTAAAAAGGCAGTGGATCCTGAGAGAGGTTTCAGTGCGCGGGGAGAAGTGGCGAGGTGTGAGATGGCTGGCTTTGTGCAGCTCATTATGCTCCTGTTACCGAATTCTAAATGGAGTCCTGTTGCGGAGAGGCACCAGGTTTGCTTTTACTAAAAACATAGGGGTGGGTTTTTTATTTTTCTTGTACCAAGTATGTAACTTTAGATGGCCATCTCTGTGCCTGGTCACCTCTGTGATTTTTTTTTTTTTTTTTTCCCCCACTGACATTCACCTCTACAAGCTACAAAGACGTAAAAACTACAGTGGCTTGCCAGGTTTTGACTAGAGTCTTGCTTTGATATAAATCCTCAGGGTAAAAAAAAACACCTTGTGCAGCAAAAGCAAAGGCTGAAGTGGCTTTCATGAGGCAGTCTTAGTTCTCCTGGAGGACTGACATCCTCATTTTTGAGACCTAATTGCATGAAGTCTCCTGTGATAATTTCTTAGACAGCGAGGAAAAGCGGCTGGATCCAGCCTCCATCGTCCACAGATTTGAGCCCAGCAGGTCGCTGTAGTGTCTTGATAGGGCACCAAAGAGATCCAAAGACTGGAACAACAGTGATCTCCTCAGGTGTGGTTAAAGTTTTTTTTTTTTTTCATCCATAGCGAACACAGGTTCCTCGGGTTGATCAATATTAAAACGCTTCACTTAAAATGTATTTCCTTTGCAACTTGCTGTGATACTCTCGTGATAAAGGAATGCTCTTGCATTAAGTTATTGTTGGTTTTGAGTGGAGGCAGTGTTTGTATGAGTCACTGGTCTGATGTTGTCAGCTTGGCCACACAGGGCTATTGCAAATGCCCCTCAGCAGCGGCTGCCTTTGTGCTAGGGACCGCAATCTGGGCTCCTTGACGCGAGCCAGATCTACAGCAGTAACCCAGAGGTGTTGCGTTAGGAGCTCCCCTCCTTTGCTCCGATCACAGGATCAACCAATGCCGTGCTTCCTACCTGTGCGTTACCCCATGCCAAGGGGGGACCGGCTGTGCCTGGGGCTGCCGATGTATCCCTTCATTCTTCTCTTTGCTTGGTGATATAATGTCATGACTTCCCAGCTCAGCTTGTAGTGGTGCATGGGGTATTGATTTCTGTTTCACAAAATGAGAGCCTTCAAAGCATGGCTGGGCATAATGAGTTGGGCAGCTGCCAATAGCTCCCTGTCACCAAAAGCCTGTGACTCTCCATGTGTTAAAGCTTTCTTGCTCAGTAGTTCAGATGGCTTTGTGTCTGTAAGAGCAGGCACAATTTCTCAGGTTCTTGGGGTGTGCCTACATCTTCTGTACCCTTTTTGAAGCTATTTCTGCATTTGATTTGACAGCCTAAAGCCCACAGAAGGGAAGAATCTAGCTGGCTTGTAGGCACGCAACCCCCACGTTTAACTTTGGACATCATAGCCTGCTCTTAAACCCCAAGTAACACCCATTTTGAAAGCTCTCTGCAGTATTGATTTATATTTTTCTGCAGCATCAGCATCACTTTAAAGGACAAGGGATTTTATAATGCAGTTGTAAATTATTTCTATAAGTATCTTAATTGCCTCATGGGAGTGCATGATCACTCAAGATGCTTTGTAATTTATTTCTTGCCATGTTTTTCAGCTGTGCGATAAAATGTATGTAAATACCCAGGAATGAGGGTCCTTACAGATGGCAATGTCATGCACTAGGCTCCCACGAAAACCTTAGCATCATCTGTGGGAATAAAAGGAAGATAGAAATGATAAGTCCAAAGTTTTCCTGAACTTGTGTGGGAAGTGTGTGCCACTGAAGCTCCTGAAAAGGTTATAAACATGGCAATTTAGCTTCCTGGATCCTCTTCCTGGGGTTCCCACTGGAATCTCTCCTTGCTGTGTTCTGGCTTGTGCTCTGCAGTTAGCTGCTCCCCTGACCTGGTGAAAATCTAGGCAGGTGCAAGCCAGACTCTTAAGACCAATTAACATCAGTGCTTGCATCCCCCAGTTTGAGCTAAAATGTACCCTGGTGATGAGGTACAGGTGAAAGATTTAATGTCCCTGCTGCTCCTCTGAGAAGCAGAGGACTTGATGGAGAGGACTGTCTCTGCCAAGTACAACTGCTGCTGGTGGGACTCAGCCACAGAAGCAAAGAGCAGCTCAGTATTTTCCCTGCAAAGCTTGATGAGCAATTCCTTTTTTCAAAGAGTGTCATTCTCTGTGGACGAGATCAGCTGTATTTTAAAACGATACAGCTTTGCAATTGGCAATAAGAGTGTGTTTGTCCAGGTCTAACCTTGGATGGCTCAGACAATAATTTGTATTATCTTCATGTTTTGGCTCTCAGTAGTGTTGTCTTATGCTCTTTCTGATCAAGTACTTGATGGGCTGTTTCATGTTGAGCTGGTAGCATCAGGTCCTCAGGGATGTCAAAAGTGACTGTCCCAAGTGTGAAGTTTCAGACGTAACTTGGAGAAGACCTCAATGACCAAATGTATGCAAAGGATGAAAAGCCTCAGTTGCTTCTTGTTGGTGAGGGAGGCTTATGTCATCCCAGATGATTTTTGAGAGTAAATAAATGGCTTTGTTTTCTGTTATTTGAGAGAAGCACAGCATGAATTTGGCTGGAAGAGTGCTCTGTTGACTTCTAAAATGACAGGCACCTGAAGGGTCTTTACTGTGCAAGAGTCTTGAAGCTCAGCAGCCCTGGGTAACAGTTCCTCTAGTTATTGACCATCTGAAGCTTTGAGTGCATCAGATAATGCTGTTTTGTCTTCAGACATTTCTCTAAACTGCCGCTTTGCTCTTCTCGGTGCTCCTTATCATCTGTATTATGTAGCTTTTAACTATCATGACCTTGAAAATGCTTGTAGCTGCTTAATGTGGCCGTGTTCCCCTGTTCTGTGTTAAATCTGTGTGGATTTGTTACGGGGATGTAAATGCTGGTTGAAATCATACAAGGCTATGTTTTTCTTGAGTGGGAAGGCCAAGAGATTGTTGCTCAGTAAGTAAACATAGAGGAACAGTCTTTATTTCTGGCTTGATGTTAGGATTTCTAGCTCAGTGTTCCTCCAGGCATGCCTATCGAATGCCAGCAAATTCTTGTAGGTAAGGCAGGGCATGGTGGTCCTTTGACAAAACAAATCTCGAGGGCTTGAGATATCATCAGCAGCTCCCCCACCCTGTCTGCTTATAGTAGCTGATGCAGAACTGGTAGTGGTTTTATTGCTCGCAGCATAAAGTAAATATCAGTCATGGCAGAACATTGATCTCTGTAGCAAACGTATTGTTTGTGGCGTGTTGACCTGCCCTGAACTCCTGGGGAATCACAGAGTGTTATTGATAGAGCACAAATGCAGTAAGCAGTACCTTTTGCTCTGTGCACACATACTATGCACGCTTGTGAGACCAATTATGAGTCCCAGTGACTGCCCTAAATTCACTCTTGTTTTGCTCATGACCTCCCAGCGTGTCCTCACTTGCACGAGAAGCTGTGGTCATGGGCTCCAGATGTTTGCCCCGTGGTGGGTGGCTGTCCCCGCTAACCAAACACCTGTCTGTGCTAATAAATACTTCATGCCCAAATCTTGAAGAATAAAACAAAATGCCTGCCTCGAAAACCAGGAAAGCCCCCAAAGGGCGTGTAATGCCTCTTTCGCGAAGCCGATCATCCTTGATGTGTGGGCCTCTTGCCTTGAACAATTAACCACTCGGTGAAGATCTTGCAGACCTATTGGAAATGCTTTTTGACCCTGCTTTCATCCATCTGGCCATTAATAGCTTGTTCGGGGACCCAGAGGGTTTAGACCGACTGGCAGAAATTGCAGCTGGCCTGGTGGCAATCCTGCTGCTCTGGGCTCGGTCTCCTGGCTTCGTGTAATAATTCGTAAATAACCCTCCCCTGCTTCTGGGGCCAGTGGTGGGTGTGTGCTGATTACACGGCTGTGGTTGACATCAGCATCTTAGCTGTCATCATTGCAGCTCGGCTTAAAAACCAAATGCATCTCTTCTTTTTCGTGTCAAGAATGTGATTAACTCCTCCTGTTCTTGTGCAAGAAACGTGATGGGCCAGTGCAAGAAAAAAGGAATCCGCTTGGAGCAGCTGCCTGAGTTCTCTGGCCAGACTGTTTCCCAAGATACAGGAGCGGTGCCAATGAAGCGATATCTCTCCTGGGAGAGAGTTGGATGAATCCTGTTAACGGAGCTCCAGCAGAAAGCTTCACCCGCAAAGGGTGGGGAGTAGCAGTTGATCTAGACCAAATGATGACTTAACCTTGAAAATTAAGACGTTGTTCCTTCAATTTTTGTCCTTCTGGAAAACCAAAATATTTCTGTGAAACCCCCAAATTTTTTTTTCTGCTGAAGTCTTTTTTTTCTTTCCAAAGCCCGCCTGTTGGAAAGCTCCCCACCAGCTCTATTGGTGGGCCAGGGAATTTTCCAGGGCTGGCCTGAATTTTCCGTTAAGCAATGTAAGGCGTTGTTGGGGTGTTTGTTTGTTTTTAAGACAGCCAGGCAAAACAACTGCTGGTGAGAACTTTAATACCTGATTCGTCTTTATAAAATTCTCTGCAAAGTGAGAAGGCATTTTCCAGAGCTATCTACAACTTGCTTTTAAAACTGTATTTCCTCTAATACCACAATTAAGGGTTAATAAATGGCTTAAGTGTTTGTTTCATTTTGCCTGCCTAATTGATTTTCAATTCATTTCAGATGCAATGTATTAAATTTATCCTGTGACCCTGTAAATACATCTTTCTTTCTTTCCATCCCTTAAATAGCCCCCCTTTCCTTTCAAAAATGATTTTTTTTTTGGTTCACTTTCCTGGTGCCTAGTTTTAAGTAAATGTTTTAAACTTGAAGGAGCATGGTTCTCTGTGTTCTGCTCTCCTGGCTTCCTTGAGGATGGCAAGGGCTCTGCCGATTTACACTGACAGACTCCCAGTCAGCTCCTAACTACTTTCTGGCCCTTTAGTTTGAAAGCCATTCTGGTGGAGAACAGCTTTTTGGCTATTTAAAGAGTGGAAACAAGTCTCGGGGAATCTGCTTGTTCTCTTTGTCAAGTGCCAGTAATATTATCACCCTTGGAAAGCAATCACTATTTCTTTTTCTTTTCTGCCACGTGAACTCCGTTCAGCTGAAAGGTGGTGGAGCAGACCCTGGCAATGAAAGGTCCTGCAGAAGGAGGAGAGGATGGGGTGGAGCGGGGTGGCCTCTTTGGCTCTCCCATAAATCACATGTAACACCACCCACCAGATTCCGGGGATGACTTCAGACTGGCTTGGGGATGAAACAAGGCCAAGGGATGATATTTTACTTGCATTTTTAAAGCTCTAGGCAGAGTCTCTGGTCCAAGTCTGGTCGGTGGCATGTCAGCGTGCACTGGGAAGGCTTGTAACTTAGCTCATAACTTTTTATGTTTTTAAGAAGGAATGCTTGGCTTCCTCTGCTTTGCTAGGGGTTTCTTTGTGTGCTTTGAAATGTGACTATCTGTGAGGCAGTACCGAGATTTTTTCCATCCCCTTCTCCTTAGTGACTTCCCTTGCTTGTGATTCTTATCCTGCTTCCTCTGCTTTAGGCTTAGTTACACCGGTCAGGAGAGTTGGAGCTGAAATGGCGGCAGCTTTAAGTTGAAGACTGTTGGCTGCATGAAAAGCACCACTTTACTCTATCTCCATCAAACTTACGACATCAAAATCAGCAATTCTCCCTCTCTTCCAAATAGTTTTATTCATACTAGCTGCCATGCCATGCAGAAAGGGCTCAGATACTTTGGCTGCAATGCACTCGATACTTGAGCAGGGAAGGGGAAGGTAAGGTATGAAAGGCTGTGCAGGTCCCCTCCTTACTGTGACCTCTGCTGATGGGTGGAAAACCTCCAGGATTCATTTTCCTCATGTTTTTGCTGTTCTAGGTGGCACTGACTTTTAAAAAGGAGGGTTAAGTTGGTCCTGCAGATGTGTGTCTCGGGGAAGATGGGGGTTGAGAAGCAGAGCTGCTGTGATGATGGTCATGTTTTATGAAGAAAAGATGTGTCCATTAAAAAAAAAATGCTTGTGCTTCCCCATGTATAACCCCTAGACCTGTCCTCAGCAGAGCAATCCCTGCTGCACTGTAGGTTAGGTAAGAAGAGATTATCCCAGAGCATCCCGAGATGACCAGTGGTGGGGCACCTGCCTGTAAAGGCACTGCAGGGAGGCTGGTCTGTGCCTGCCTTCTCTCATCCCTGAGCTGGAGGAGAGACGTGTGCTGGGAAGGTCTTGACTAGAAAGCTCCTGTTAGATGGCATTGGTTGGCTGTGAATATTCATGTGCCGGTTGTTTTTGGAGCAAAAGCGGGAGCAGGGCTGTGGTGCTGCTAATTGCAATTGAAAGTGTTAATTTTCACACGGTGGTAGAAGAAACACAATTTGTGAAGATTTCACTTGAGTCAGGGGTGAAGTTCCTGACAGTTTTAAAGGGTGCAGATGTGAAATGCTGAGTTTGAATATTGAGTCCCCCTCTTAAAATACTTTATTTCATCTGAAAGATTCCCAGGCTCTCTCAGCGTGTTACTTTGTCAAACCCACCTTTTTTTTTTTTTTTTTTCCCCTTTTTTTTTTTCTTCCTTTGCTAAGGAGGTTGGTGTCTCGACTTACTATTGAACTTTCTATTGCAGCTTTGTTTAGTGGAGTTTATACATTCTTAGATCAAACATTATACAATCTGACCAGGAATCGTGCAATCACAGTGGGAGATGGTAAGAAGCAGCAAAATTTATTCTATAAACAAAGGGATCATGTCCATTAGAGCACAAGTTGGTTAATAAGATGGGGTTTAGTGAAATAAAAAAAATAAATACGCAGATTTCCCTATGCTGTGTTTAGAAATAGCTGCATTCAGATGGGGAACGTGCCACTCATGTCTTGCAGGAGATGAAGCCAGCTTCAGTGGTAAGCAGCTACCCTGGTCAGACTTGTCTGGATTGGGGTCCAGTTTTGGCTTCTCTGGGTTGACGCATCCTTGGCGAAGCTCCTGCCCTGTCCACATTGCCAGGGCTCCTGGGCATGGCCCCGTGCATCTCTGCGCTGCAATGAGCTGCGCAGCTCAGCGTCTTCCCTGGCGAAGAGCAGAAGGTGCTGTCCTGTCCCTTTGCATGCTTGAGAGAAGGGGAGGATGGAAAGGGGACTGGAGAGACCAGGGCAAGTTGCCTTCTTGCCCATCAGGCTTTGAACCAGATCCTTATTGCAAAATGGGGTGGATAACAAATGCCAGCAGAAGGGCTAAACTACATTTAATGTTTATCCTGAGGTGTGAGACAGCTCTTGTAGGTTGGAAACGTGTGCAAGCTCGAGCTGGGGACAGCCCCGAGGACACTCATCAGGCACAAGATGATGTTCAAGGATCTCTAAGTCTTGTTACTATCTGCGACTTGTTTTGGGGTTGTACGTGTAGGACAGCTTTGCACTCTTAAACTGTTAACTTTGGTAAAATGATCAATTTACTGTGTTTTGACTCCCGAGTGGATAGAGGATCCTCTTGAGCATTTGCTGGACAAGCAGCAGCTCCTGCCACCTTGGGAAGCTGGAAAATTTGAGTGGGGTATGTGTTTTAGGTCTGGGCAAAGGGCTGGTGAGTCAAACTGCTGCTTCTGGATCTGAGCTCTGGGAAGGAGGAGAGTTGGGGTGGATTTTCTACTTTTTTTTTGAGGATATATTGCAGCCTGGATAGGGAGAATCTCTCAGGCTCCCTGCAGTACAGACCTGGGAAGTATCAGCTGGTGTAAAAATTGCTTTATCCAACAAACAGTTAAAAAAAAAAAAAAAAAGGCTCCTGGAAGAGGACGAAGGCTATCCTTCAGTGAAGTTAATGGTACAACTCCCCTTAGCATGAGTGAGGAGCAGGATTTCATCTTGGAGCTGCAACGAGTACAACCAGCATTTCTCCTGGTCCATAAACTGAAGGTTGCTGAGAGTTACTGTGCACACAATAGTGCTCAGAGCCTGTCCGCTCAGATCTTTCCTTGGGGATCCATATAAAATACCTCTCACAAAAGCTGTGTGCAAGCAGAGGAACTCCATCTAGTGACGTTAAAAAAGAGAAAAAAAAAAACCAGCAAAAACAAAGCACCAAAACAAAACTTTTTTCGTGCACATGTAGTTGTGCACCTCTTACCTTACTGCCAGTCTGTTGAAGATATCAGCGCAACGAAACAGCATGCACTTACCATATGGGTCACTAAAAATGCTGCTGGGGAAGCGATTTCAGTCCCTGCTATGAATTCTGCCAGTGCAAAAAATGTCCCCTTTGTCATGGTAGTGAATGAATTTTCTTGTTCCCCTTTCTCCTTGGATTTATGTTAACCCTGGGCTTCAGCCGAGTTTGATCTCCTCGCTTTATTGTATTGCAAACAGTAGTCAATAGCTCTTCAGCCTGAGATTGCCTGGATTTATTTTCAGGTCAAGTCAACTCTCCTTGACCCAAGTCTGAACCAAAATACATTCCCAGAAGATTCCCCCACAGGATATCGCATCCAAAGACAGAGTGACATTGTAATGAGTTCAAGGTTTCAGCTCAGTACAACGGAGGCCCTGTTGGTGTGGGGAAGGCAACTGAGCCATCCTTCTTATTTCAGAGCTGGGCCCTCTCCTGGGGCAACTCACGGCAGATTTTGTCATCCACCCATTGCTTCTCTTCGTTAAACAACGTCATCGATTGCATTCCTGGTGTTAGCGGCCTGAAGGCAAGCCGGTCTCAGCTTCTTACGTGTGTGTTTGCATGGCTTTAACATGTGTGCGTGGAATTTGGTGTGCAGACTTGAAGCAACTGATGAGATGATCTGCATTCATGCTCTTTTTTTTTGGGGGGGGGTGTGTTTGGGTTTTTGGGTTGTGGGGGTTTTGATTGTTTTTTTGGGTGGTTTGGGGTTTTTTTTTTTTGAAGAAGTGGAATGTCTTGTGGGGACTGCCTGGCGCAGAGGCGGAACCAGCTGATACTGTATCATGAAGTAAAAAATCTTTGAAGATGTGGGACAAAAATGGAGTGAGCTTATGAATTTAACCTAGATGATAAATCTTCCTTTAAAAAAAGGCAGCCTTATGTTTAGTACAAAAGACTGTTTATTTCGGGGG